>MJUT01036034.1:244032-254046 GCA_002080005.1 Gigantidas platifrons | reverse complement strand
TTCGTGTTTTTCCATCTTTAGTTTTCTATGTAATGTTTTGTAGATCATCATTTTATGTATTGTTCTTTTATTTCACTTGGTCATTGTGTTTTACGTATTGTCTTTTAGTTCACTTGGTCATTGTGTTTTACGTATTGTTCTTTTATTTCGCTTGGTCATTGTGTTTTCCGTCTTTCTTCGATTTACGACTTCTGATTGCATTTTTTGGTATCGTCAAACATATTTTTAGCAGTATTTTATGTTCCATATCTGTTAAGGGATAATGTAAATCATGGATAATTTACCTTTTGATGGAGATTAGCATTTTTGTCATAATAAAAGGGTAAGGCATGACCATATTTATAAAATAATTACCATATTTTGGAAAAAAAAAACAATTGATGATGTGACAAAGAATATAATCTGGAAACCAATTTTAAAACATAAATGTATTTAATGCAGAATGTCAGAACCGAAGTACTGACTACTGGGTGGATGATACTCTAATGGACTTACAGTTCACCAGCAGTGGTATAGAGTCAGTGACAGTAATAAAAATATAGATACATAATTAAGTGCAATCGACGCATTTCTAGAATTACCTTCTTCAGGTAATCTCATAATCAAAAGATTGGAAAGCCAAATAATTTTAAAATATTTGGGAACAAGTAAACCATGGAGCTTAATCAGGATATTAATGCACTTGAAATAAATACGTAGACTTTAGATCGGGTAGGATAAAAATCAAATATTTGGAATGCCAAACAATTTGAAAAAAAATCTTTGTGATGGAGATTTCATTGCAAATACTTCAGTTTCTTCAAATATTAATTGTATATCATTCTAATATGGCGTGCAACTTTCGCTTTGTAAACAAACATATTCTCTATATTATTCTTAGGACATGCACGGAGTTTTATCGGCGTTGTCCAGTGTTTTTGTACTATCTGATCACGTAAACCAGCAATTGAAATAATAAAAATAGAAATTAAAAAATGTTTTCTTTGAATCTTAATGGAATATTTGTCTAAACTATTTTTATAAAGTCATATTTTCTTAAAAAGTCCTCTACAAACTACTTTAACGGCTGTTCCGTTAACTTCGTTATACCCCCTTGAAAAAGCACATGTTGTTGCGCCATCGTCTGCTTCGTTTACAAACAACATAAATGATCGTGGTGCAAACAAACATAAACATTATCGAATTGTTTTTTGACATATAAGTTTTTCCGGAAAAAAATACTTCAGACAACCAGCTATCTACTTTGACGTTTGTAAATTGCCGTTTTCCGGTGACGTAGTTAGCAAGGAACGCTGGTGGCATTGACACAAGGTGGTTACTGATATATTTTACGATTTTGTGAGCATTTTACTTGTTTAGGTAGCTAAATGAAAAATGCCATGAAATTGGAAAATATCAGTAACTTGATTACATCACCGTCTAGTTATCAATGTAGGGCAACTACTGTTAATATGAAGGTTAGTGGATGTTGTTATTGTATGCATTTCCATTATTACTGACTTCCATTCAAAATATAAGTTAGATTTTTCCCACTAGAATCGAAATAATTCTTGGAAGCAATAGTTTATATACTGTATTAATATAGGTAACAATATTTTGGTTAAATTTATTCATAACTGATTCTGTAATTCATCGTAAAAATGTGAAATTTTCATTCGGGGAGAAAATCGGAACAGCCAAATTCTTGCGAATCCATAAGGCAGCATTGATTTATAGATTACTGTAAATGCCCTATTAGGATCGAAATAATTCTCCCATGTCATGTTTTATGCCCATTTTAACATGCTTAGGCGTTATATTTGTCTAAATTAACAGCTCGCTTTCTCGGAATGTAAAATATCGACAAATATAATGCCTCCACATGTTAAAATTATCATAAACCATGACATGGGATAATTATTTCTTAAATAATATGCCAATTACTTTTCTGATATACATGTATATAACAATTAACACTCCAGTCATTCGATGCGCAATACTCAAAATACCGTGTCCTATTCTGGTCCTATGATAAATTATATTAACAAAGAATGTCGAAGGATTTCTTAAGTATGCATTTCAGAAATGTGGTTAAGTCTACTCTTTGATAGAAAATTGTATGAGATATAATGAATGAGAATATTGTCTAGTTGTGGTTATATGCTGGGAGTAACGTAGCGTTTTATTACTCCTTGTTATATCTTTTCACGAATTGAACACCAGCGCCATCAAAAAAACTTCACGTGAAAAACATTCTCACTCTACGTATGCTCAGCGTATCCGTTAATAATAATATTTGTTAAACATCGGAATCGGACCCGGTATAGATAGAGTATTACGGTTGTGAATGACACGCGTGTTATATAGCAATTATCGATTAAGTTTGACCACTTTGTAATCGGTTTAAGGTATAAAAAGTGTCTACTACACTCACGGGTCAAAAGTTTTTCCTCACTAAGATATTTCCCTATATATTTCATATAAAACCATTTATTTTCAAAACATTCTCCTGAAGTCATTCCTTATCTCATTTTCATGAAATTTTCAGCATTAAATGCAGAAATAAATATAGTTTCTTCTTCGTATAATTTTCAAATAATTTTATTTCTACTTTCCTTTACGAATTGATTTAAAAACTAAATTAATTGTTTCACCAAATCTTACTATATAATCATATAAAATTGTGACGTCAAGAATTTACATTTGTGTTTAAATCATAAATGCTTGTAAATAAAAGTTCGAAAAAGTCACATGAAGATATCAAAATAAACTCTTACTAATTATATTACTAAAGGTGAAAATTTCATGAAAATCGGCTAAAGAATGACTTCTTGAGAATGTTATGAAAATAAGTGGTTTTATATGAAATATATAGGGAAATATCTTAGTGAGGAAAAACTTTTCATCCGTGAGTGTATATACACATCCGTAAGTAAATCTATGTTGTAATTTAATTTTTATTAGATTAAAATATAATTCTAATATGACGTCCTTCAAACGCTTTGAGTCCAAACCCGTGGTAAAATTAATATATACCTACACCCATTGTAATTTATGACGTCATCGACAATTCATAACGATATTTTACCATTTTTAACATATTAGAATCGAAATAATTCATGGAGGCCCGAATTTATATTATTTTTACCACGGGTAGGCACTTTATGCCTATATTTTACCCCTCGATTGGCATAAATTGCCTACCCGTGGTAAAAATAATATAAATTCGGGGTACCGTGAATTATTTCTTAAATATCAGATTATTAATCATAACACCTTACATTTGTATTTTATCAAATTTCGACTTTAAATGAATTTCAACTTCATAGTTTCTAATATTTTATATAAAAATTGAATATTATTATTTACTATAAGTATTTGGTTTATGAGAATAAGATTAATGCATTCATTATTTCAATATTTTATGCAAAAATTGAGAAAAATTAATCAGCATTGCGGCGATTACACTTTTCGTGTGTTTTCAAAATATTACAATAAAAATAATAACAAATATCAGGGTTTATTGAGTAAAACAGATAACAATTGTTAATATTGTAGTAAAAAAAAAATAAAAGAAAAGATAATCAGAAAAAATATAATAAGATATTGTAATAAGTCTCTGGTAGGTTAATACATTTAATATTAGTAGAAGGCACTTGTAAGTGAAAGACCTTTAATACTGTAATAAGTCTATCATTTCATGACTGATTACAACATTCCATTCTGCTATTTATACATGTATATCTAACTCTTTTCGTTACATCCCTTTTCCTTTATTTTATCCCAATATCCAAGAGTTGTTGGTTTTGTACATCCCATAGGGCCTCCTACGTGTATTTGTGCATAATCCTGACACGTGTTGGTACATTTCCAGCCATCGTATCTCTTTATATAGGCACGCACACATTCATAGTCCTTAGCACACAAAACCTACAAACAGTACATAAATGTTATAGAAATCATTTACATTTATAATCATATGTTGAATTGTGAGTGAGTGAGTGAGTGAGTGAGTGAGTGAGTGCTGATTAACGCCAACTCAACAATATTTCAGCTATATCATGGCGAGAACAAGTTAATTTTCAATGAGATGAAGATGAGGTCCGCATTGGACTAGACCAACACGCTTAGTTTTTATAGTGCTAGCTCACTGAAGCAACAGTCCGCGGTTAGACATGTCATCCCAATTGGACACATTATGATGATTCCTAGCCATCCAGTCGTTGCTCTTTCTCCTTAATGCTGCATTCTTAGCGAAGACACACAAATACCAATTTCATAGTCTTTGGTTTAACCAGATTGGTGCTCGAACCCACGATCTACCGCACTGGAGGCGAGTACGCTAACCATTACACCAACGATGTGGTTGTGTTGGATTGTGTAATGTGTGCTCAATCCTACTTTTAGCAATATTCATGCAGTTATATAAAAGCGATCAAACGTTATATGGTTGGTTGTATGATGTTTAACGCCACTTTCAACAATATTTCAGTTATATCGTGGCGGTTAGCTTTATTGGTGGAGGAAACCGACTAGGGACCAGGAGAAAACCACCGACCTGTCGCAAGTCACTGACAAACGTTATTACATAATGTTGTATCGAGTACATCTCACTGCTAAAGTTGTTAGTTCCAATCCGCACATGGCGAGGTGTACTCGATACAACATTATGTGATAAAGTTTGTCAGTGACCTTCGACAGGTCGGTGGTTTTCTCCGGGTACTCCAGTTTCCTCCACCAATAAAACTGACTGCCACGATATAACTGAAATATTGTTGAAAGTGGCGTTAAACACCATAACCCCCCATCGCCTCCAATTGACTTGTGTGCACGACTTCATTAAGAAAAACGTTTGTTGAAAGTGGCGTTAAACACCATATACCAAACCAAACCAGCAACAAGTAAGAGTGCTGTATTGAATATTATTAGAACTATTTCCATTACAGCAGGCATCAATGTGATGCCTTTCACACGATAATCGTATGGTCATTAGAAGCAAAATAACCGCTGTAGATACATAGAAATACTTACTATTTCCTGGTTTGTCACAGTCTAGCCAATACATTTATTTGATCTTGAAGCGACCACAAGAGGGGGTACCACCATCGTCTTCGCATTGCAGAGTTGCATCAGAATTCGTCTCCGCCTTAACATAGACATATTATGTGAATTTAGTTGTGACAAAGGCAACATTTCAACTCTTTAAACGTACAATAATCAACTTAAATGTAATTGAGTCGGAACAATTAATTGGAGATAACCATATTGTTAATGTTAGGGGGTCATGGTGCTTAACGTCACGATTAGCAATTTTTCCAGTTATATCGTGGCGGTCCGTTTTATTGGTGGAGGTTAACGACCGGAATAAGCGGACAAAACTTTTCTCCACATTTTCTACAATGTACATAATTTAATCGATATAAATGATATCCTGCATGTTTTATTTTACAACTGATATTCTTTCTTCTAAACATGGGACTTCATGTTTGTTATCCTTTCCATTATGCTACAAAAATAGTTCATAAAGCCTCTTTTCAATATAAAGTTAGCGAGTCTGTGTGCCAACCTTCACTTAAAATAGTGATATGTCAAACGAAAATCTAGAAAATGAAAATCATCGCAGATCAGACGTTCTGGACAGAGCTCAGCTGCTGACGCAAAAGTTAATCAACAAGGCTACGTTGCTCTTACGTTCACAACATCGTTACGGTCGTCATCACAATCTGGTTAACCGTTACGAAATATCTATATCTCAAAATACAATGCAACTTTTACTTTTTACGTAGATAGTTCTTTCCTCTATCACTGCCAATACTTTTACCGGACTTGACTATATATATATGAGTAACACGGCGGGTGTCATATAAGAAGCCGGAACTACTTACCCTTCGCGAGCACCTGAGTTCATCCCCGGTTTTTGTGGGGTCCGTGTGGCTCATCGTTTTAGTTTTGTGGATTGTCCTATTGTGTGTATTTACGTTCTGAGTTCCGTGTGATTTGTGTTTGTACAGTGGTGTCCATCAAATATTGTGTTGTGTTTTTGTTTTGTTTTTCTTCGTTTTTTGTGTCCTATGTTGCCAATGTCTTTGGATTGTCCTTTTTTTATTGCCTCTCTGGTATTATCTAACGTTTATTCCCTTATGAAACCTTCATTAACTTCAGTGGATATCTACATGTACTTACGTCACAGGTACACTAAAGGCACTTGTCAGAGATTCCTGCTGAAAAAAAATAAATGTAGAATATTTTAATGCATAATATCATCGTCATTAATCCACGGTTGACCACGCTTCGATCAATCTCCACTCATCACAATCACGTTTCGATTACTCCCAACTCGTCGTGGTGAGTAGAGAGTATCGAAGCGTGATCAAATATGAGCTATGGACGATTGGTAAAATATGTTAATTCATAAATTGATATCCGCGATCAAATTGAGTTCCGAATTACAATTTGCATTAATGATTTTAACAACCCCACCTCACCAATCCCTCCCTGAAAAAAAGCAAACAAACAAACAAACAAAAAAACAAACAAACAAACACAAACAAACAAACAAACAAACAAACAAAACAAAAGCAAACAAATCAAATATAGAAAATATAAATAGAAAGTGTTTAACTAGACATTCGAGGTGACTTTGAACGATTTTTGCTCTCCTGTTCATGCCCTTTGGTTTTAATGCTCATAAACACTATTTATACTATCATACTAGACATTATTTGGTTTTCCAATATTTCTATATTTAGCGTACCTGATGAAGGTTATTCCACAAACGTGTCGTGCGTACTAAATACGGTCGTTTTGAATCATTTCCATTCCGTAAAAGTTTTGTTATTTTCGTCCACCAGATCACGTGATTTCGATGGAATGTTCAGCATTGTACTTCCGGTGTCTATGAACATAACAAAAACTCCAATCGATTTGTGCCGTTTTAACGTTTGATCTTCAACTTAAAACAATCTTGACATTTTCTGCAAAAGTCATATCAATTAAATTATTTTATTTGTATCAAAGACTTCACTGCAGAGACAATTACTTCTTTAAAATTAAATTTGTTTTCTTTCTTTATTTGCTGCTGTCAGCATCATGAAAGAAAACGATCTGCCATTATATATTTCTGATATCAGACAAATAGTGGGGTACAGAACACCAGTATTTATTCGACCGTTTCCTTGGCGTCTCCATATTACAATTATTTATAATCTACCGCATCTACGACTATGATATGCTGACGTTGTCACAGTAATAGCGTAAACACCGGACGACGTCTGCCAAGCACCTCAGATGTCAAGACACGAAAAAGACGGAACGTGGTCGGAATTGACATGATTTGAAATAACCGTATTGGATATATACGTTATTATTAGAACTAGCAGATTAAAGTAATTTAAATAGAAACATAGATAAACGTATTTTAAAGTCTTGTTCCTGTGAAAAATGTTTTTTTTTTAATATACTGAAAGTTGGCATACAAATGTGAATGCCTTCGTTTCCATAACAGAAAATGGGCGGAATAAATTAAGAACCTATAAACTTTTGAAGCCTGAATATGGTGTTGAAATATTTGTAATGTTTTAGTGGCTATTGACGCTTTTGTGAAAATTAGGTGTGGTGTGGCTCCGATAAGATTAGAAACTGGCCGATATGAAAATATAAAACTTGACGAAAGACTTGTTTAAAGTGTTCAAATTTAATTGACGAAGAAACCCATGTTGTTTTACATTGTCCTGTTTATTCTGATATCAAAAGCAATCTTTTTACTGAAGTTTTAAAATTAATATAACTTTTATGAGTTTGTCAGATTGTCAACCGATGGTATTCTTATTTTCGAATTAAAATGTTTTTGGAATAGTTACCAAAACATGCAATGTAATCTTAAAAAGCGTAATGAAGTTTTATATTGTAAATAGTATATGTATTTATGTATTGATATTTGTACTGTCCGTATGCCCCTGTTGGTATATATGATTTCTTATAGCCTCTCATAAATCTGCATTGATTGGCTTGTGTGTAAGTATCACAGAGAGCCACAGAAGCCATGGAAGACAGTTACAACTGTGTATAGTTCGTACATGCTAGAACGTCTGTGCTATAAAACACAATTCCGAGACGGGACGTAGCCATGCTCCGAGGCTTCGGTCCAGACGATCCTACACTAATGGACTGCTATTCCAACCTATGTCAAGGATACATACCAACAACGCCGAACCAACAACGACAAACTCGTTTCAATCGACAAGCCAAACGCAAACAGACAGAGCACTAATCTCTATGAAAATAATCTGTCCGCAAAGCCTACAGCAGATAATTAAACATCAATCAATCAATCAATACAGAAGAGAGCCAGGTGTAAAACCTCCATAGCTAACTATTTGTTAGTTTAAGTATTTATACATAAGGTGAGACGCTGATAAAATATTGAATAGGTTTGCATCTAATATGTGCATTAAATTATATTGTTTTATTGATATCACTGGGTCGATATCTCTGCTGGTTGCCTATTAGTCCCCGAGTGTATCATCCTCCCAGTAGTCAGTGCTCTGCGCTGACATGGTTTTAAGATATAGTTGTTATTATATTTTTACAGTTCCTAAATAATATAAGTACGTGTAGGGTTATCCTCCACCAGGAAGACGTGACCTTAGCAGAGTTTGGCTATCCGATCTATGCCATTTTTTTTCTTTTACCTGATAAAGGTTATTCCAGAAACTGGTGCGTACTAAATTATATATCTATTTGTTTTTATTACATTTGATTCTTTCTTATTTTGTATTTTCCTTGAATCTAAAATCAATATCTCAAAAACAATTATTTGTAATATTTAAAGTGTCAACATGCTTTGAGATAAGCGCTGCAACACCCGAAGATATGAAACGCAGATATGGCCGTTACAAGGTAGGGATGATTAAAAATAGATTCATAATTACGTAACCAATTCATATATATGTTTGCTTGTTAGTATGCTGGTGTTTAACGCCACTTTCAACAATATTGTTGTGATATCTTGGCGGTCAGTTTTATTGGTGGAGGAAACCGGAGCTAACCCAGAGAAAACCACCGACCTGTGGCAAGTCACCGACAAACTTTATAACGTGAAAACGCCCTGATCGAGATTCGAACCCACACCCCATCACTGGCTATAGGCGCTGATTGCATAGATAGTTGTAAATCCAACCACCATGCGATCACGGGCATGATAGGCAATTTATAAAAAGTTGCAATACTTTAATGTAAATAATTCAGAAATTATTGTATTTAATAAAATAACAGCTTTTTCAGCTATTAGTTTAAACAACAAAATGCATGTAAAGAATCCTGGATTGATTTGAAGAACTGAATCCTACAAATACGTGCCATGACCCCTCCCCAATGTCAAACATATACTGAATCATTATTTATGGGATGTCTATTATATCGATATGAACGATCCAAGGACAAGTAATACGTCTAATCTTTTTTTAAGTACCTGTTGATATTTTTGTTCTCTTAGTCAGTAGCACTAGAGAAAACCGAGGCGACAATCAAGAATAGTAAGTTCTTATTTTCTTGTTATAGTGTTTAATTTGACTGTTTCCCTAAGATTGCTTTGCCAAGACCTTGTGTGATTCGTGTACTGTTTCCTGTAGTTGCTGTCTTATCTTTATCTTTCCATGTCACCAAGAGAGAATAGGGTTATGGCTGTCATGTTGGTGCTTTGTTCACGTGTAGGACGTAAACAAATGCTTCTCAACGGTTTTTAGTTGGGTTCGTGTTACTCGATCTTTAGTTTTATGTGTATGCTTTGTAGATCCTTTTGTCCTTTGTGCTTTTACTTATGGACATTGTGTTGTCTATTCTTCTTCTATTTATGGATTCTGATTACCCATTTGGTATCTTCAAAATCTTCTTAAATTGCATATTTTAACCATTGTATAAATAAAATGGGAAAAAAATCAAAAAACAAATATCACACCTTAAACTAATATCACACCTTAAACTATTTAAATATTACAAAATTGTTGTCATCTTCGCGTTACTGTGAAATAATAGTAA
>MJUT01036034.1:214811-243869 GCA_002080005.1 Gigantidas platifrons | reverse complement strand
AAAATGCATGTAAAGAATCCTGGATTTATTTGAAGAACTGAATCCTACAAATACGTGCCATGACCCCTCCCCAATGTCAAACATATACTGAATCATTATTTATAGGATGTCTATTATATCGATATGAACGATCCAAGGACAAGTAATACGTCTAATCTTTTTTTTAGTACCTGTTGATATTTTTGTTCTCTTTGTCAGTAGCACTAGAGAAAACCGAAGCGACAATCAAGTTCAAGAATGGTAAGTTCTTATTTTCTGGTTATAGTGTTTCATTTGACTGTTTCCACAAGATTGCTTTGCCAAGACCTTTTGTGATTCGTGTACTGTTTCCTGTAGTTGCTGTCTTATCTTTATCTTTGCACGTCACCAAAAGAGAATAGGGTTATGGTTGTCATATTGGTGCTTTGTTCACGTGTAGGAAGTAAACATATGCTTCTCAACGGTTTTTATTAGGGTTCGCGTTACTCGATCTTTAGTTTTATGTGTATGCTTTGTAGATCCTTTTGTCCTTTTGTGCTTATACTTATGGACATTGTTTTGTCTATTCTTCTTCTATTTATGGATTCTGATTACCCATTTGGTATCTTCGAAATCTTCTTAAATTGCATATTTTAACCATTGTATAAATAAAATGAAAAAAAAAACAAAAACAAAAAACAAATATCACACCTTAAACTATTTAAATATTACAAATTGTTGTCATCTTCGCGTTACTGTGAAATAATAGTAAATTTCTTTACCTCCAGTGTAATTAATTGATTTCTGTCGTTAGAATGTATGCGAGATATCTGTATCTAATCATTGATTTTTAGATAGCATCACTATACAGTCGTATTAACAATACAATGCATTAATACGTGACAGTTTGTACACACAAATCACTTTTTAAAGAGTAAAAGTAGATGTTCTATTTAGATGACACGAGTTAATCTCAAGTAAATGTAATCATTGATATAAACTAAGATTCCCCTCCCTCATGCAAAGTGACCTTTACTGATTTTGGCTATCCTTTGATTTTATTACTCCCAAATATTTAAATTATTTGGCTTTCTAATCTTTCGGTTTTGAACGTACCTGATGAAGGTTATTCCAAAAACGCGCCGTGCGCACTAAATGTGGTAACTCCGCATGACACATTGGAAATGTTACTTGCATGTGGAAAGAAACTGCACGATCGCATTATTTCATTAAGAGGGGGTGTGTGGTGCATGACAGTATTTTTAATCCCTCCACATTTTGTATAACAACTATGCATACAGGATCATTTCAACGTTAAAACATTATTGTGTTAAATTATTCGTGACCCTTTCCTGTTTCATATAGAGCGACATATGATTGTAACCTTTTCGTTATGTGTTATATTGCTTTCTGTAAATCATTCAAGAACGACTGGGTAGTTACCTGTTCAAAGATGCAATGAATCGTCTATTTTTCACGTCAATAGGTATCAATATTGCTTGTTTTTTTCGGGATTTCTCACCTTTATCATTTGACGAGATAATATCAGCATGCAGAGTTCTGAATTTCATTGGTGCATTACGTTTATCTGTGATAGTAAAATGGCCTTTTTAGGTGCTCTTACCCCAAATACTTCTGACTCTGACATTTCGAGAATTGTGCATTGTTGATGAGATGAGATGTTGGGTATTAATTTCATTCATTTTTATACGGTTTGCAAAACCGTATTTACTTGTGGCCTTCCGGCCATTTTTGTTTGTTTACATGACAACCGTCATGATCTTATCACCTGTCGAGACATAAGATGGCTCATCCAAATATAGATCTGGTGCTTGTTAGATAACACTACACTTTGAATGTTACTACTTTTGCAGATTTTAAGATAACTTATCGTGTCTCAAATGGTAAATGTTTAACTATGACAAATTGTCAGGAGGATTAAAATGCCGATATTTATATTGTTTCTCTTGCTTGTATTATTACGCTAGTTTTCATTCATAAAAAATTAACGACTTGTCCTTCATTCAATTTTACGATAAATCTAGTTGTGTATGTTCCGTTTTCATTTTTTTTTTACATTGTATAATAATGCTTGATTTTTGTAGCGCTTTGAGTATCAATTATTGTGTAAATAAAGTATTTATGTCGTTTCCTTTTAATGGGATTCCCCTTATAAGCTCATTAATTATTTCCCGCCATATACGACCGAAGTACGACAGTAAACGAAATAGTTCACAGTGATCGTGCGAAAATTTATGGAATCGGTTCTAATTAGTTTAATTTTGAGAACAGAATCAGCATAACAGAAATAATGAAAAACGTGGCATTGACGTAGGACGCTCTTTAAGCCTTTACTAAGATGCGAACAGTTACTGGCGTAGTAATTTAATCTATTATTTTTGCGTGGGTTTGTTGACAAACATTAATCAAAGGTAGAACAACATATGAAAAGTGCATGATGAAATATAAGTAAGATCTAGCATAATTAAGGGGAGATAATTGGACTTATTGATGTTATTTTGTTGTTCTGTGTCGGTGACCTCAAAAGCAAATCACCTCTTAGGGAACGACCATTTAACTTGAAAAGGGGGGGGGTAAATATTCTGAGTTCTAACTCTCGTCTTGTCCGAAAAAATATTTCTGAACGAAAAAAAACCCCCCATATAGGGACGATACATGATTTTTTCAAAATAAGTAAAACCTAAAAAAATGATATGCATTTGAAAGCCTTTATCAAGACATTTTCAAATCTTCAATAAAATGTCCAATATCATGATTATTGACAGAGAAATCTAAATTTTAAGTTTTGGGCATTTTCGGATTTCAATAAAATTTTGATCCAACTTTGTCCAAGCAGAAATAAAATAAATACAATATTATCTACATGAAATATATATTTTTTTTAATTCCAAATTTCAAATTTATACATATGAAATGTGAAAAAGTGTCTTACTCCAGAGATCTGTCCAAATATGGGATATAACATGTGTTTTAATCATAGGAAAAGGGGGGTGTGTGCATGTAAAATACAATTGTGTATTGGGAAGGTAACATGCAGATTAATATATCAATTCAATGAGTCTTGCTTAGGAGTTTTATGGATACATATGGGAGTATTCGAGTATTATTTAATCTGAGTATCCTACATCTCCCTTTTTTTCCATTTAGAAAAAAAGGGGGGGGTGTAGGGCATGTAGGGTCAGAGGATACTAGGACTAAAAGTATTATTGGGATATGTAATATTTGAACTCTATTGTTGTATGGGAGATTTTAATCTTTGGCAGTTTGTGATACCAGATTCAAATGTACCTTCAATATAATTTTTATGGCTATTTGATGTGAACATGCCATTGCCGAAAGGCCGATATCGGGTCCCTCTAAACAGGGCTCAATAAACACATTTGATTGTGAAAACAATTATATATTTGAAAGTAAATTAATCCTTAAACTTGACTCTTGAGAAAAAATAGAGTTCGTAGTGACATGGACGTCATGCACTCATGGTCATGGTGCATAGGAGTTTCATGTGATGTTGAACTCCCCCCCCCTCTTTTTTTTCCTATCTTTTACCGACTACAGCATTTAAATTGCTACTATGTTTTTATTTCCCTTCAATTATAAATGGGTAATCACCTAATCAATGAAACACTTCAAACAGTAACTCAATAAACTGGATAAATTGAAAATTCTGATGTTGACAAACTTTTCAAAGGATTGAAGAGTTCTACAAAGGGCAACAACTCTTATATGAAAAAGCGGTGCATCATTTAAAAAAAATTAATATCACTATGAATACAATTATTTTCCCTCAATTTTATGGGTTTGGTTTCTAGTAAATACATAAATCTACATTAAATACACTATAAGAATCGTGTATATGACCAATTTCATATGTTAATGTCTAATTTTAATTTTCAAATCCCTTTTCAGAACCCCAACAGTTCGATGATTTTCTGGAAATGCAAATATACAGTCGTAGAAATGTCTAATGAATATTCATATCGAGCTTTCGGAAAAGTATCTTTTACCATTTTCATATAAAACCCCGTAGAACGATGCCACCCGAGACCGTTTATTTTCGCGCTAAAGTGGAAACAAAAAAATGTTAAATTTTGGAGTTATCTCCCATTGATGTATCGTCGCTATCCCATATTTGCCATAACCTGCAAGTTAACCAAAGCTAGTACACCATATGAAAATGGGCATGAAAAAAAATAATTGCGGACCTGCATAATCAAGGGGGAGCTAATTGGACTTAAGGATACTTTCATGTTGACCTATGTAGATGACATTGTAAGAAAATCTACTCCTCTGGTTTGTAAGATGTCAATGAAACTTTAACTAAAGGAAGTAAATCCAATCAACCTGTGCATAATTATGGTATTGCATGAAGGAGGGATAATCAGACTTTGCTGCATTATGTTGTCAAATTGGGCCACAGAAGTATTCTTTTGTGGCGTAGCCACAGTACTAGTATTGCATTGGGCTTCATTTCAACATCAGGAGTCAAAATCTATACAAGTAAGACATAAGTTTCCTTGTAAAAAAGAAGACAAATTACACATTAAAGCATCTTTTCAAGTTCTAGTCACATATGACATTGACCAATTAAATTATAGCTACCTTGATTTGGAAAGCATTAAATAATAAAGTCAGAAAAGGTAATAAAAACAGAAAATAGAATGGAGCTTCATGCAGTGACATATAGGAGCAGTTTTAATTTGATTGGTCAATAGTGAACACATAAGCACTTGGACATGTTGGATATAGCCATAATAAAAGATGTCAAATACTGTGATGTCATACTTACCAGAGTTATGGCTTATACCAAGTTAATGACATTTAGTGGTTCATCTTGTCAGTAAGATCTCTGTCACCTGACTCTTAACCCATTCCACATTTAAGTGAACATTTTATTGAGAAGTTTGAGATATTTGCTATGATGGTTGATTTAGTATAGTACATGCCAGTCATAATATAACATATAACCTTGACCTCATTGACATAGTTAAGTTGACACCCTGAATACACAGACTGGTTACCAATTATTGGTCAAATGATTCATCACGAAGTATGTCGGACATGTTATGTTCCTCATATATACTTAACACTGCAAAATAAAAATCCCAAGCATGTCTGAGATGCAAAAAGAGCTACACTATCACTTCTCTGCAGCATTAAAGTTGGTGATATATGTTAGTATGGAATGTCTGATTATTTGGAAATCATCCATTCTTGAAATCACAGCTAATATAAAGTTTCAAGGCAAAACCGTATATCAGCGCTTTCGCGCTTTGATTGAACATTACGTACAGTAATATGTTGAGTACTACGACATCTTCTTATACCAATATTTATCCAACAAACAAAACAAAAACAAATGTTATAAGAATTCCTAAATTTCTACAAACATGTAGGTGGTGGAAACAAGAAAGAAATAATGACATTGACAAATTGTACTGGGATTTACTTTCATTACTAAAACATTAAACATATCAAAGTGCTGTTTGTCATATTTACAACATTTTAAATAGACGTCAATAATGGATGGGCGATGTTGAATGACAACGGATTAAAATGTAGGAACGAGGATGTTAAACCGGATGAGCAACATGATGAACAGACCAACAACAAATCATCAGGACACAGGTTGATTATTTTATTTCAAGTAAAGTAGCACACGTCATAAGGACTTTTTCTTCATATTAAGCAGAAACTGCTTACCCTTACGGAGCACCTGAGTTCAACCCCTTGTTTTAGTGAGGTTCGTGTTACTCGATCATTAGTTTGATGTGTATGTTTTGTAGATCGTTGTTTGTCCTTTTGTACTTTTTCTTTTGGCCATTGTGTTGACTGTCCTTCGATTTATGCATTCTGATTACCCCTTAGGTAACTTCAAGCTCTTCTTTTTAAATATGTTTTTATGTAATCGTGTTATCCAAAACTCGGTTAAGTCGTTTACTCTGTTAACCTGAAATAAACAATTGGACCGTTTTAATTATCGTTCATCTATATTCATCCTAGATAACTCGCAAACCAAGATATTTCCAAATAAAGTCATTAGCCATTTTAATTTCCACACAACGAGGATCCGTTGTATTAAACGCAGGAATGGCGGATCTTGAAACACTCCATGTTTATAGTGATGATACTTTATTCGTTGTTAATAGGAATGTCCGGTATCCTATTGATAAATTTTGTTCTTAATGACATACAATTTTCAGTATCCACTTAATAATAAACCTCTACTGTTTATTTAAAAAAAATTGTAGCGATTTTGTTTCTTTTATACAAGTATGTAACAGTAGGCTTTGCGAAAATAAATGAGACACCTGACTCATTTGATATATAATTACAATCCCAGAACAGGAAGGCAAACTTGTGTTATACCTCTCGATTGGAATTTAGGTTAATTAAGCTCTCAACAAGGTGAAAATTACAAACGACATGAACAAGTTTCTTTGAATATTTAAATCGATCAATTACAAAAAATGTCATTAAAAACCCCCGTCACAAATAACCAAAATAAAATGTTTTCAAAACCTACAATGTTTTAAAATTGACACCAGAAAGTTAGTTTGTTACTGCAAATGTTTTCTTCTGTCAGTACTTCTTTATCAGTAAAACCAACAATATAAAATATCACATGACCAAAAGGGTTTTTCAAAAACCGATCAGAAAAATCGTTGAAAGATGTATATTGTATCTTGGGTTGTATTTAACCAGGAGATCCATTTATTTTTTATCTGTTATCTCCAAAATATGAAGTAGTAAATTGTTAAGATAACACAATGCAGGTGCAGTCACATTAAGGTAAGGAGAATGAGTTTACATATTTTATTAAGGTTCTCCTGCCTCGGTTTTTTTGCTATCCTGTTTAGGCACTTTGATTTTTGTACTCTATGAGACTTTTTAAATTATTTGACTTACAGATACTTTGCCTCTGAGTGTACCTGACGAAGGTTATTCCGGAAACACGTGGTGTGCATTGAATTCGATATCTTGAGGTTTTTGTCACATGTTACTAAGCCAATAATGTGTAAGTTAAATAACACCAAAGGTTATTTATAATGATTAAACTCCAACTTTGCGAGAGATTTATACACCATTCATTGCTTCCTTACTGCTTACTAAAAGATAAATCACGATAAGGACTATTCTATTGGAAACTATCTAACACAGTGTGACGTCATTTTATTGGCATTTCTGTAAATAGTGGTATGTACATGTATCATTATATAGTTATGATTAAATTTCATCTTAGTGTGATGGGTAAATTAATCCGTAGCCACATTCTCCTTAATCGGAATACATTTAATTAATTTAATTTAGTACAGCCAGGTAGACATTTCGTTAATTAACTCGTTTAAGTATGAATTGAATTGAAATATAGACTCAACATTGGAATAATTATTTATACTTCTAGAATATGATATATTCTTTATGTATATATCCTTGATGTCTTCCATCTAATCCCACTTTCTAAAAATACATATTCCAGCTAATCCCACTTACAAATAACAATAGATGTTATTAGTTAATTTGTTGTTTTTGCAATTAGTATCTAATTAATTATTACCTGTGATTTACCTGTATTTTATGTCAAATATTGCAGAAAAGAAACCAATATTAATAAAATAAATTAGAATTTAGAATGAAAGATTTTCTTTCATATGAATTGAAATGAAGTATAATTAAAATATGAATCATAGGAATGCCATTAAAAATGAATAATACAAATAACAAGCAACAAATATAAGCTAATACAGTTTATTATTTTTTTGGATAGAAGCTTATACATGAACAGGCAATATTAATAAATGATGTGAATACACCAAGCTTACTAACTGAGATAATAAGAACACGTATTTCTTTATTATTCCAAGCTAAACAGTGAACAGTGTTCATTTGTTTCAATTATAGCTTGCTTTATTTTTAATTAACCAAGCCAATACATTGTTCTCAGTCAATGACCTAGAAGATGTATGGTTCCATGCACTTTAAGATCTTGACGAAGCCGATACCAACACTCCAACACTAGCCTTCACAGACTACGTCACCTCCTACTGGGTTGAAAGCAACAGGCATCTATGGAACCACTACCAATCAGACGGTCCAGAAACTACCAACCACTTGGAAGGCTGGCACAGTAAGTTGAAGAAACACCTCCAACACCCACATCCCAATATCTTTAACTTGATCAAGCTACTCAAACACGAATAAGCAATCAACGACATGTAAATGATGCAATACGCAGCAGGAGGAAAGCGGGTCCCAAAGAAGAGAAAATACAGAGAGATTGACCACAGACTTAAGAACTTAAACAGAGACTACACAACCAAGAAATTTCACCAGTCCAGTTTGCTGACACAGCATCTTATCTTCTGCATTTAGACTAAGAACCTTTGCATTTGTGAAATGAATAGTTATATATTATTTATGTAGTGCTTAATGTTAGAATTATGTTTTGAATGAAATATATGAAATTGTGCTTTAACAATATTTGTTTATTATTTCATGTAATTTATAAATTAAACAATAAGTTCTATATAGATGCTGAAAATGAATGAATTTTTGGAGTAGAATAAATATTATAATTTACTATATTTTAGTTATCAATTCTTTATGCAACCTAGACACACACAAGTTTACCTGAAGTTAATGAGTTATTGTTTATGCACCCTGATCCGAATGTTTGCACATTGTTTATACAATAATTCCAGCTAATCTCACTTGAAATTTTAGATTTCTTTAATGAATTTTAAAAAAGTGGGATTAGGTGGAATGAACCATATCTTTGTTCAAATTTAAGAAGAACTATAAGATAACAAATGAGCAATCAAAATCCGTAACTCAAAGAAGGACAGACAACACAATAGCCAAACAAAACCAGGATTAAACTAAAGGACAAACAATGATCCACAAACCAGCTACAAAGAAAACACAAGATCGAGCAACATGAACCCCCTAAAAACCGGGAGTGAACTCAAGTACTCCGGAAAGGTCAACAGTTCATGCTTCACTAGTGCATTTAGTTCATTTGTATCAACTTCCACTTGATTTGGACATCATTTGTATTAAACTAAGATGACTCTGTGGTCATGGCAATTGGATCTGCCTCCGCCGATACAATCAGTGCCAATCTCTACAACTTTGTGAGTTTCGACTCTCACGCGTGTCGATGTGTGCTAGCCATACTGGTATATACAAGCAAAGACAAAAGTTTGTTTTTGAATGTATTACGAGATCTTACTCACTACTCTCCGTCAGAAAATGTAAATACACCCGAACTTGAAGGTATTACTTAAAATCGTGAAATGAAGTCCATGCGGAAATAGGAACAGATACAGTAATTTAAATAAAATGACAGAAAATTACCACAACATCAGAACAGTTTTAAAATACAATCGGATTATGAGATTAAAGAATGTAATTAACTTAACAGGTCTGTAAATTTTGTCCACCAATAAAACAAACCGTCGCAATATAACTGAAATATCGTTGGCCGTGGAGTTAAATCCCAACACCTCTAATCATAGCACAATATAATGTATGATTACTGGAAATAATTGTGATTGAATATTTTAATTTGTAATGGGACCTTTTTAATTGACATTTTATGAGTTTCCTTTGAGTTCAACAATAGGTCCCAATCTGCTATTTGACTAATCACTTATTATTCCGCACAATCTATTGAAACTCTTGAACATTATTTGTATTAAAATATGTACTATTATATAACATATTCCTGAATATATTAAAATTTCTTATGCAATGATTTACAACATATTGATATATAAACAAATAAGTTTTTTTTAATAAAAAAGTATGTTTGCTGTTCATACAATTTAGCGGAGCAGGAACCCTTCCGGAGCATCTGAGTTCATCCCCGGTTTTTAGTGCGGTTCGTGTTACTCGATATTTGGTTTTATGTGTATGTTTTGTAGATCGTTGTTTGTCCCTTTATCTTTTTTCTTCTGGCCATTGTGTTGTTTGTCCTTCTTCGATTTACGGATTCTCATTACCCCTTTGGTATCTTCAAACTCTTCTTTATAAGTAACATGGTAAATATTCGTATTTTTGTATAATTTACATTTAGAAAAAAGTTATTTCATACAATACATCCTGGTGCACAGAGGACTTATTAAAAAAAAAATCAAAAATGTGGTACACAATGTGTAACCCGCGAAGCTACAAGGCCTGTGTATTTGGATGACAACGCCAGGCCTCATCGTTCAAGAGCAGTATCCGCCTACCTCAGCAGCTATCACAACAGGACATCCGACGTCTAATTGGAGGGATGAGACGCAGGGTTGAGGCCGTCGTCCAAGCACGTGGGGGTTACACCTGGTACTGAACTTTGAACAATAGATGTCGTCAAGTGATTCATAAGTGACGTTTTGAAAGTGAAATGACAATTTCATCGTGCTTTTTTAACTGTGAAGGTCAATACTTATAATGGACATGTTTTACTGCAAAAACTGGCCTTGTGATATTGTGATTAAATATTCATTAAATTAACATTTTTCTTGATGATTTTTTTTTGGTCTCTTACAGCCAATGTAATGTCCTAACAGATCACCATTGCGTTCTTGAGATTATCTGGTCAGTAATCTCGAGATATTTGTCATATCATTTGTCATTTAAAAAAACATGGGGGTGCTTAACTTTGTTCTTTGTGTATACTTTAATTGGCTAAAACCTCCTCTTTCAGTGAAATTGACCATAAACTGTATAGTCCTGGTGTAAAGCAGTTAATTTCAAAATCAACCGAAATATTGTTGTTGGATATTGTTGGTTTTTTTTTTACCAACCAATGTTTTACACACTATTTTATAAAAAAATACCACGATTCCTGAAGAGTTTTTATGCTTTTGTGGATTGATAAAAAATAAACATGACAATTGTATGGTATTTATTAGTTTTGTCCTCTAAGATCAACATTCTCACATTATATTTGAACCTAGTTAAAAAAAAATAGATTTACAAAATCCAATAAAGAAATATTAAGTCAGAGGTAAAGAAAAAAAGCTTAGACTGTAAACAACGTAAACTAAGTTCAAAAAATATGTTCGTGGTTTTTTACAAAAATGTACATTTTCTGTAGAAAAGAATACTTGAATCTTCACAAATGAATGTTTGTTTTAAAAGCAATTTTAAAGGGGTGTGCCAAGCTACAAGAAATGTATTATACATGCATTGAGCGTTGCTAGATTATATAAGGATATATAATATGATAAATGATATAAATCATATCCTTTCCCACCCTTATTGCAAATTCAATATAAATATTTTGAAAATATCTCTTTTCAAAATATATTATCTATAAATAACAGATTTTTTCCAAATGTCAAGATAAAAACAGTCTTGTGATCTACAGTTTTGTAACAGATTACATTTGGCAAAAGATTGTGTCGGTGCACTCGATTACCTATATTTTAGAACATACCATAACACTTGCGAAAAGTTATGACTTCTTTGTTGTTATCTATATATCTCGTAAGTATAAAACAAATAAGATTGTAACAGTGTTAAAATGTGGTGTAGAATTTTTATTTGCTTGAAACGTTGTCAAAAAATATCACATTGATTTAAAAATGTATGAAGATTATATATTGATTTGATTGATGTATGGTGTTTAACGGCAATTTCAACAATATTTCAGTTATATCGTGGCGGTCAGTTTTATTGGTGGAGGATACAAGAGTACCTGGAGAAAACCACTGACCTATCGCAAATCACTGAAAACGTTATTATATTATATATATTATAGTAACAAGTGCTAATAATTATATATGCTTCATATCGTTAGTGAAGCTGGGATAAGGCCCCAGTACTATTTGTATTTTTAACAAATGTACAAATTTCAATAACACTCAGCTAAATTTATAAAAAAGAGTTTTAAAAAAATGGTAAATTTTGTATATTAAGTGTCAAAATCATCATATGGTCGCCATCATCATTTGGGTAACCATTACGGAATATCTGTGTTACAAATGAGGATTCATCCTTGAGCTGTAGTTTTGGTGGGATGAAGCCATTACATACATAACTTATATGATGTGATTCTACAGATCTTCTATATCAGTATATTCTACAGGTATCTGATTAAGAGGTATATGGATATAATAACAACAAACAAGAACAAGATGTACTTCAATGCTTTATTATACAGTTTTATGGTAAATATGACTACTTCGAATTAATAAGCTTCCTGATTGTTAGTTTTCTTCCCTTAATAACATAATTTCACGTTTTCCCTCGCACCGCCTTGATGTAATAATGGTCAGCGTTTTCATCTTGAATGTTCAAGTTCGTGGAGTTGGTTCTCAGTTGGGTCAAGCCAATCACTAAATATGGCATTAGCTGATTATCTTCTAAGCTCGCAGTATTGTTTGTTTAGCAAAAACTGGATGACTAGTAGTTTGAACATTATGTGAGAGTCTACATGCTGATGGTTGTGTCATTGACCTGGTATTAAAAACCCCACTTCATTGATGAATTAAAAAAAAAACTGATAATTGTATTTTTTAATTATTTTTATATGGGACGAAGTCCCAACTATGGTAGAAATAGCAATTTTTTTCCATATCACTAATGCCTAAATGTCCATGCACCGGAAATGACGCACCAAAAACCAATACGGGGGGGGTTTCTGCAGAAACTACTTCCGGTTATGAACCATGTTCGGTAGCGGATACGAAAACTCTCCGGAGTTTGGTCTCCGATATATTGTCTAAAAAAATTATTGGACTTCGTCCCAAGTTAGGCGACACCTATTATCATATTAAACAGATAGATTCCATGGTCAAAACATAAATCATTACGTAATACATTTTACAGTGCTTTTCATTTAAATGGTTTGAATTTTTTTGTTTTGCGTAAAAGTGATGTTCCATTTGATATCTCCGGTTCACAGATAAGGTTAGTGTTGTTCGACCATTGGTTTGTCTTTTAACTGTATACTTGCACTGTTTCCACAAGTCACAAGTGTGTTTTGCTTTTTATAACCGTGTCGTGTTTTATTCAATAAATGTCTATAATTACAATGCCTTGAAGTTTACGTCAAGTGAGTACATAAGTGTAAAAAAAAATTTTTGTTATCATTTTCAGATTGAAATAATTGTCACAAAAGCACTGGTCAAAAATATAAATGTTAGGATGCTGAAATCAACATGTGTAGATGAATGCTACAACTACCAGTTTGTGATATGTTTTCCACGGTTAGTTAATAACAACACGTGCACTGCCTAAAACAGTCATTACATTCTTGACTTGTTGGTGTTTAAACATGTGTTATTTACCCAATAGCATTCTGTTGGTTTTCGGTAAATGCACCACAGGATAAGCTTAAAGCAGGATCAACGGTTTTCACCTTTCAATGTCAGAAACCCTGACCTGCATGAACTCTTTTGAATCAATTGCAATCAAGAGAATAAAGTTAAAGCGTGGGTTTGCAATAAATACAGCACAATTTTAGCAAAGTGAGTTTCACCTACCTATGGTACAAATTTCAATTTTGCAGATCGTTTTAATAATCCCTATGATAAGTGCATTCGGTAAATGCACAATAGATTTATTTTTAAACTGACGAAGGCGCAGCCCAAGTGAGTTTATATATAAAAATATGGTGTCATTTGCAGAAAGCCAGCAAAATGTTATTAGGTAAGTAGCTTTTACCATAGTTTTATATAAAAATGAAAAATATGACTGAATGACGAATATACTACAACGATATAACTGAAATATTGTTGAAAGTTGTGTTAATCATTCTGTTGTCTGTTCTTCGATATACGATTTTGATTACCCCTTTGGTATCTTCAAACTCTTCTTAACATCATAAACCAACCAACCGAATATACTACAAATATAAGTGTACGTTACACGTTCCTGTTGAACCACTCTAAAAATAAAAATCTGATTTGTACGGTTTTGCGCTTGCTGAATAACTAATTGATATATATATATATAAATGATGTCGCAGGTGTATTGTGCTAAGATAGAAAGACAGTCTACTACAATGATAAAAACCAGAACATAGTTTTGGACATGGATTGTATAAAATTCCTTTTCTACTGTCAAGATAACAATTGTACGGTGGCAGATTAAGGCCATGCGATAATTTTTTTTTATCTTGTTCCCTCAATATAATATCTTGTTCCCACAACTTGTTATTTTGTTCCCACAAGAAATATATTTTGTTCCCACAACATACTATTTTGTTCTCACAACATATCATATTGTTCTCTCAATATATTATTATTAATATTAATTGATAATCCCCCTCAACAGAAGCCACCCATCTTATAAGGCCAGATTTCAAATGAACTGAGATAGTAAAATACTCATAAATTATCTCCTCAAGAGAGACCACCCATCTTATGAGGCCAGATTTCAAATACACTGAGATTGGTGGCCTCTCTTGAGGGGAATAATTAATTAGTATAGAACTATCTCAGTGCGTTTGAAATTTGGCCTCATAGGATGGGTGGGCTCTCTTGTGGGGGATAATTCATTAGTATTTTACTATCTCAGGGCATTTGAAATCTGTCCTCATAAGATGGGTGGCCTCTGTTGAGGGAGATAATTAATTAGTATTTTACTATCTCAGGGCATTTGAAATCTGGCCTCATTAGATGGGTGGCCTCTGCTTAGGGAGATAATTAATTAGTATTTAACTATCTAAGTGCATTTGAAATCTGGTCTCATAAAATGGGTGGCCTCTGTTGAGGGTGATAATTAATTAGTATTAATAATAATATATTGAGGGAACAAGATAATATGTCGTGGGAACAATATATCTTTCTTGTGGGAACAAAATAATAAGTTGTGGGAACAAGATATTATATTGAGGGAATTAAAAAAACATTCTCGCATGGCCTGAATCCGCCACCGTACAATTGTGAGGTGCGATTTTCAATCGAAAATTTAAACAGTTTGATTTTTTTTTCACTGGAAGCTACAATACATGTAAAAGCAATTTTGGTGTATGTAATTTGCCAAGTTCAATTTTAATCCACGCCTTCGTTCTAAAGGTGTGTGGGCCTGCAAACAGCATACCTCTTTTTACAACCAATCGATTTTTATTTGTTCCTATGCATTTTGCACCCATGACTTGAGTAGAGTATATTTAAATAGCAGCATATTAATTGTTTCATAATTCGAAACATGCAGAAAAATAAACTTTCCACCAGGTGAAGCTTAAGCAAGCTCTCCTGGTTTTTACCTTTCATCTTCAGTAACCCTGAATTGCATGAACTCTACTGAATCAATCGAAACAAAGAGAGTAAAGTATGGGCTTGCAATACATACATCACACTTTTAGCAGTGAGAAGTTCCCTTAGTATGGTGCAATAGAGGAGACAACTCATAGGAATTAAAATGAAAGACGAGGAAACCAATTATTTTTAGCTGTACTGGAACGCTTATTATACAAGAGTTCATCCCTATCCAACAGATATAAATGACCATGTTCTGATAAATGAAAAACAAAAACAAAAATAACACAGTGTCAGAATAATTCCAAAATCAAATATCAAAATCGTAGAAAGAGGCAGATTTGTTACCCCTAACACATAAATACATGATCACTCACTTTCCTGGCTTGGTACAAGCACTGCAATAAAACGTGGTGGAGTTTAAAAAAATAATACTAACATTTAACAGTATATACATTGAATAAAACAGTCGATTTGACACACATATGTATATAGCGTGCCTACAAAATCCTGCTCTATCACATTCCAAGGTGACAGGAAATACGAAAAAACTAATATTTTGAGTATTTCAGCCGATATGTCTATTTTAGAATGCAATGACTTTGCGTAATGTTTTTGAATGGACTAATATACGAGTAATCTGTATATATTCATTCGTAAAAGCAGTTATTGCGTTATTTTGGATTTTGTGCATTGCATATGGCAGTCTCTATTATGGACACCACTGTGTTTAGCGTTACACCAATCCCAATCGAGAGTCATTGCCTTGCAATAGATTGTTAGGTTGGGCTCTCTCAAAAGCAAATGAAATGTTACATGACACACGGCAATTGACTAGCTGATCTCCCCAAAAACATCAACATCAACAGACAATAGCAGCATTTCAATTAGATTATATCCATACTATTTTCCTACAAAAATTCCAACAAAAACAACAATGCAGAACTAGAACTTGACAAATAATGCATTAGATCATGGGAATTACAAATGCTGATATATGTGGTATACAACTTTATTTGAAATTAATTTTCGTGCTCTTATTTTATTCATAGAATAAACAGGGAATTTTAATCAAACCTATTTGATTTAAAAAATATTTGATATTATGGATTTTCTAATGGATACCATTTGTAAAACCCGTAATTAAAATATTTCTCTTATTTTTCAGATCTTGTTTAGAGTCTCACCCTCTTCAGACTATGCTTGAATCCGCGCTATGTTTTTCAAATCCCAACAGCAATGGCGATGAAATAGCAAAAGTGAAAGGATCCGAATTAATAAATAATGCTACTTTTCCTCGAAAATGTGAAGCAGTAAGAAACCCGTTTTTTTTTGCTTGCTTGTTTGTTTGTTTGTTCTTGTTTTCTGTGTATTGTGTGCCCAATGTTGCCAGTGTCTCTGGATTATCCATTTTTGAGTTCCCTTCTTTTTATTCTAACGTTTCTTTAGTATGAATTTGTTATGTACTCTCGTTGTAAGACCGCTTGATTTCGCTACGAGTTTTTTATAATCATTTTTTATATATTTCCACCAACTTGCCGAAAAGTGTATGTTTCACTTTTTATTGAAACTCTTGTTGTACTACTACGATTGTCGCTAGTCAATTCAGAGCTAAAAAAATATATTGTTATTAACACCCCTTGTAAGTCAATCTTAACTTTTCAAGATATCCAATCTTCATAGTGTTTGACCTTCATCAAGCTATCAATATATTTGCTGTTGCTATTTGTATCATGTGAGAATTACGAATTCGAAATGAACGCAGAACACCCAAGTTTGGAGAGTTTATTCTGTAAGGCTATCATAAGATGCAAGAAAGAAAACAGTAAACGAAACTCAAAGAAAAACAACGTAGAATGGGACTACAAAATCTCTCGTAGTGATATATAAACTTTAGCCAAAATTGAAGGAGTAAAATCAAGAATGGACAACCAAGCGACACTGCATGGGAACATTGGGCACACAAGACACAAAACGAAGACAGAAAACACAACACAAAACGAAGACAGACAACACAAGACACAAAGCGAAGACAGAAAACACAACACAAAACGACGACAGACAGCACAAGACACAAAACGAAGACAGACAACACAACACAAAACGAAGACAGACAACACAACACAAAACGAAGACAGACATTACAAGACACAAAACGAAGACAGACACCACAACAAAAAACGAAGACAAACAACACAACACAAAACGAAGACAGACAACACAAGACACAAAACGAAGACAGACAACACAAGACACACAACGAAGACAGACAACACAACACAAAACGAAGACAGACGACGCAAGACACAAAATTAAGACAGACAACACAACAAAAAACGAAGACAGACAACACAACACAAAACGAAGACAGACAACACAAGACACAAAACGAAGACAGACAACACAACACAAAAAACAAAAAAGATGAGCAACACGGACTCAAAACCCTGTGGTGAACCCGGGTGCTTGCGTAGGGCAAGCAGTTCCTGTCTCTTATAAGACACTTGCCATGTTACCCATATGCTAAAGACGTGTAGGACACCACTATCCACAATAAAACAAACAACACAAATAGGACTTGATCGCAACCATTGCAATGAATAATGTCTAATACAGCGGACTTTAGTTGTGTATTTGCACGTAACGGAAGACAAAGTAGGAGAAATTGCTACCCGTAATCGGAGGAGCTATTTCATATCAATTAAAATCAGAGTTCCGTCTGCATTTAAAAGTTTTTATGTTTATTTGAAGGTCCCGATTTGTAAATTGTAATGAGTTTTCAACGATATATCATTTCTATACGCCAATATCTACAATTCAAGTAGTTTTAGATTTCAGAGTTGGAAACGTTTATCCTGATGGTATATGTCACAGACTTTGATGCAGAAACCACAAAGTTTATTTTTTGCGAAGAAAGTAGGAATTTGACGAAAAATGGAATCAGCGTAACATTTGTTGACTATTTTACACCTGGTAGTCTAATGAGGTACATGTATATAAAATTATTGACCTCCTGAAATATTTTGAAATGTTTTTTTTTATGGATAGCAACGTTCTGGCCTATTAGATATTGTAACTTAAATGTAATTGATCTTTAATCGAAGAGATTCTAATTTTTGACCTTGCATCATTTCATGTCTAAAAAGTTCGAACATAAACAATTCACAATTCATTTTTTTTTTACTGTGGACCAAGTCAAATAAATGGAAAAATTCAATTGATATTTTAACTAGAACATTACATTGAATATATCATGAATTCAGATTAAAGTATTTTTTTCAGATTTGAAATTTCAGTAGAGGCGGTATGTGAAAAGGAAGATTGTCATGGCGAGATATGTGATATATGTGGTAATATTTGTTGATAATTTAATGTTTCATTACCATCTAAAATATTTGTAGCATAAAATCGTAGACAGGATAACAATTGACACTCTAGATTTATTAGGAAATATTTTTACTGAAATTTACAGTTCCTAAATAATGTAATTATTAATCAAACTAAGGTTCTCCTCCCTCAGGCATAGATTACTTTAGCTGATGTGGGCGATATTGTTTAGACCCTTTGGTTTTATTGTTCCCAAAACTTTAAATTATTTAGTTTTCAAATCTTTCGATTTCGAGCGTACCTGATGAAGGCTATTCCAGAAACGTGTCATGCGCACTAAATTTTATATCTACGTTTTTATACAGTGAAACATAAAATTAAATACGAAAAAGAGGTATAATAACGATAGGACAACTTGAAATACATATACAATTAACGTTAGAGAAGCCCGAAGGGGCAATCAAGAATAGACAATCCAGAGACCCTGGCACAATTGGGCCTATAACATATACAATAATCAGGATTAAAAAGAGTTACATTGAAAGAGTAAAAATTTATAAATATGATTAATTAGTTTGTAATTAACTGTCAAAATGCCAAACTATACCACTCATTATAACATATTTTGATATATTCGAGAAACAAAACAAAAAAATATTAAAAATACAAACATGTCAATTTATCCGTATATCGCAGTAAATATGCAGTAAAGCTGTTTTATTTAAAAAAAAATTAATATATGTTCTAAAGCCAAGAATAGTGACAAGTTTGTTATTAGTCGGTCGTAATAAAAATGTAACTAATACGTATTCTGATATATTTCAGGTACCACCACAGAGCTATTACCAACAACAGCTATTTCAACTTCAACGGAAAAAACTACACATTCGTCAATAAAAACTATGCATTCTACAGGACATACGAGAGAAACAACAAATTTTACATCAATACAAATTACGAATATAGCTGAAAGTACAACACATGCAAACACAAAAAGTGATGTCACGTCAACTTCTGGTATGAATATGCAAGCACATAAACAGGACGCACATTGTCAATGTTCGGTTAAAAAAAACGAAATCTTTAATATACTGAAGACGCTATCGTGACTGTAAAAGGTAGAACGGCAATAATATCGTTGTTCCTTTACTTTAATTTGTGTCTAAGTGTAAAGTTTGATATTCTCTGATGTTCATTACATCCAAATCGTTTCTTAATAATTTACTCTGTTTGTTAAATACATTGATCAAAACGGGTCTCTCTATTACTCGTCAATCTCTTTAATCAAGTTTCTGTTATTTTTGTTTTCTTTTGTAATATTTGTTTTTAGATCCAATATGTACACAGACTAATGATATCTCTTACTGTATATATATAACTATCACAATTTGAAATTATAATACTTGCTCATTTGGTAATGATTTTGATATATTCGGAAAAAAAAATAGCACAACCACTCACAAAACATATTACAGTCTATATACAGTAAAACTCTTTATTTTGTAAATATATATTTACTTCATTTTACTTCAGCTACCACCACGAAGCTATTACCAACAACCGATAGTTCAACTTCAGGAGATACAACTACCACACATCTGTCAACACAAACTACATATTCTACGGGACATCCGGGAAACACAACAAACCGTCCAACAAAGCAAAGTGAAAAATATACTGTGAGAATAACACATAGTAACACAAAAACAAACGTCGCGTCTACGAGTCATATACCAAGATCAACTAAGATTTTAAGCGCAAAGACAACACACAATGCCACTACACCTGCTATATCTAAGAAGAACACCAGTCAAGAATTCACTACATCAAGTAAAGGGAGATCCCCAACAACTTTAGGTAAAACCACACCGTTTATAAAGTATATAGACAGTACTATTCCATCCTCTCGTACTGTCACTGGACCAACAACAGTGAAATACTCTAGTACAAATAAATCATTGAGTAATACTGCAAATATTAACGTAAGTATAGGTTAGTTTTTTCTTTCGAAAATATTTTGTTTTGTTTCCGTGATCGGTGACTCATTGTTCGTAATTACTGTGGTGGGGTCCGTCTTGTTCCTCTTTTTAGTTTTCTTTGTTGATAAATGATTGAGACACGATATAATAAAAACGCATAATTTTTCTTAGTGCGCATGATGAGCTTCAGGAGATACGCTTTTTGTTAGAATATTAGAAAACCACAGTTTTTGTCAGCAAGTAATCCAAAGGTCCTAAGCAAGAAAGCCAAAATCGGGGAGGAAGATTCACTTTAGTCTTGGTATTTTAAGAAAAGTTTGAAAATACCACAGCGGTAATTAGAAGCCATAATTCGAAGAAGGACAGACAAACATTGGTCAAGAGAAAAAGAAGACAAGGACAAACAACGATCTACAAAACATTACACAGAAAACTAAATATCGAGTTACACGAACCCCACTAAAAACTGGGGATGAATTCAGGATGTTCCAGAAGGGTTAGTAGTTCAATAAATTCCATACATAAATATAATAAACTATGTCAATGTCGATGCACTGACTAAATAACGGATTATACCCTCTGGTACTAATAGTACACCGACAGGGGTGTTACTGAGAAAATGTATGCAGAAATAGAAAAAGGTACATAGTGTTTGTCGTGAATGTACCTTCAACTGTTCTTGTAAAATTGACCTTTCACTGAAAGAACAGTTGTTAGAATACATCATAGCGGTATTATTTAATACAAAAGAACTTGATGTGTTAGTTTTAATAGCTGCTGTGTGTTATTTTGATCAAGTAGTTATTTCTTTCAAAATTCATCATATTCCTAAGAGTCTAGTGGGTTGACATCTGTATACATAGCCCATGGCTACAATTACATCTAATACTAGACCGATATTTTGTTGATATACAGCTTTAAGCGAGGCCTTTTCCTTTAAACATATTGTATTGCTTTTAATTCATCCCATAATATATTATATGCAACACAAGTTACACAATATTATATAAACCAATCAATGAATAATTGGGTGGATTCGGAAACAAGAATGCATATATTAATTCGTTTGTCTAAGATTTGTTTTCATTTTCAAAAACGAAATATCCAATCAGAATATTATATCAAACTTGTACAATGTTCTGATTGGACGACGAAGTAAGTTGGGCGGGTATTAGAGGAGACGTAAACAGTTATGTTGATGACGTATTTCCGGTAGACCTGTAGTGTATGCTACATGCATTGTTATAGTTTGATATATTAATGGTTTAAATGATGTAATTGTATTTTTATTGTATTTTAGGAAGAAGTAGAAAACAGTACAAATGTAAACGCATGGGCTATTACAGCTACAGCTGTAGGAATTGTTGTAATAATAATTGTCCTGTTAATTGTGTATATCAGATGGTATGTTTGTATATTGTCTTTGTATTTCTCAACCGTATCGGTGGTATAATGGTTAGCGTGGTTGTCTCAAGTGTGGTAGATCGTGGACTGAAGCCCTGGTCAGGTCAGATGAAATCAAAGACTACACAATTGGTATTTGTTTCTACTCCTCTCAGCACACATCACTAATGAGAAAAAGCAAAGACCGATTGGCTCGGAATCAGAATAATATGTCCGGTTGGAGTGACATGTATACACGCTGTTTCAGTGAGCTAGGACTATAAATATCCAACTCAGTGTGTTGGTCTAGTGTAAAACGGACTTTATCACCATCATTATCTCTTCTAAATGTAACTTGTTCCCGCCATGATATAGTTGACAAATTACTCATTAATCACTCATTCATTCTGTACATCTAAGTATTAAATACGTAGATATCTAATATAGGGCGAACAACGCGTTTCTAGAATAAACTTTATCATTAGGTACGCCCAAAGGCAAACGATTGGAAAGTCTAATATCACTAACTTGTTAGTTAACAGCGATATATTTGAAACGTTGCTGAAATTGGGGTTTAAATGTACATTATGCAATTAATAACTTTTCATAATGTTGGCACGATGATTTATTAACCCAGAAGAAATGATAATTACCGAAGTCAACGGCCGAAGTGATTTTCACTTCTTGGGTTCATAAATATCGTGTCAAACCGATATCAAAAGTCAACAATTGTTTTATTAAAGGACTTGAAATCCGAAACGTTAATGTTAAAGGAGGTACGATTGGCTCATAAAAATACCACGTCCAATCAAACATTTGATTTAAAGCGAACGTCATCAGGATTTCTTCGATGTATATTTGGGTACTTGACCGCTATGAAAAACTAATTGTCTACCTCTCGTGCAAGATTGCGAGGTGATCATAATGTTTGATCAAAAAGGGAGGATGCATGGATTTGACCAATCAAGAAAGCAGACTTTCTTAGTCATTTAATAAAACAAAATAACACACTTCGGTGATGTGAAAACAATAGATATAAACATACCCACACATGCTTTGTTAAGTAGAGATTACCCTTAGAAAAGTAGTTTTAATAACATTTGTAATAAAAACGTAGAAATATAGTCCATTGCACACGACGCGTTTCTGGAATAACCTTCATCAGGTACGCTTAAAATCTAAATATTAGAAAGCCTAAACAGTTAGCAATTAATCAGCAAAGGTTGCATATGCTTGCTAAAACGATTAATGCATATAAAAGTACATTTTAGCTCATTCTCGTGTGAGACATTATGCCATAATATTATCAAATTAATAAAAATGAAATATGTCGCTTACTTTATGTGCGGTCCATTATAATGGAAGTACACCAAATCAGCTTGCATGTTAGCATTTGATTTCATTAGACATTTTTTGCTTAATCCAAATTTCGTGGTTTCCAAAATCTGAAATCTGGGAGATTTATTTGAATCATAAAAATAGGTATCCCTGTAATTATTATAAACTTTCATGAAGCACATTCTGAGATGCCTCTGTAGTTTGTAGTTGATGTTTGTTGATATGGTCTATATTTGTTGTTGTAGTCTGTGTTTGTTGTTCTATTTTATATTTGTTGTTGTGATCTGTATTTTTTGTTATGATCTGTATTTGTTGTTGTAATCTGCATTTTTTGTTGTAATCTGCATTTTTTGTTGTGATCTGTATTTGTTGTTGTGTTCTGTATTTGTTGTTGTAATCTGCATTTTTTGTTGTGATCTGTATTTGTTGTTGTGATCTGCATTTGTTGTTGTGATCTGTGTTTGTTGTTGTGATCTGTATTTATTGTTGTGATCTGTGTTTGTTGTTCTAGTTTATATTTGTTGATATGGTCTATATTTGTTGTTGTAGTCTGTGTTTGTTGTTCTAGTTTATATTTGTTGTTGTGACCTGAATTTGTTGTTGTGGTCTGTATTTGTTGTTCTAGTTTATATTTGTTGATATGGTCTATATTTGTTGTTGTAGTCTGTGTTTGTTGTTCTAGTTTATATTTGTTGTTGTGATCTGTATTTGTTGTTGTTTTCTGTATCTGTTGTTCTAGTCTGTATTTGTTGTTGTGATCTGTATTTGTTGTTGTGAAAATACATCCATTATCTTTGTTTCTGTATTATGATACTAACCTGAATAACATTGAATTGCAGTACACTATTGGAGTGGTCTATAAAATGAGAAACAGCTATATGAATAATTTACGCTGCTTTTTATTTTAGTTTTTTTTTTAATTACATCTGATTTATTGGCTTCTGATTTAGATATGATGTTGTTCATCTCATCCTGCAATCGAGTGCGAATCTAAAACTCGTCTTTCTTCCTGTTTCACAGCCTTATCAAATAAATTATATACATTTGTGTTCATTATCAATACACAAATATTGTATTTATATTGTAATCCGTTTTAATGGTTAGCATGTTCTTGAAATATCGGAAACGTATATTTACGAAGTCTATCTGACTATGCCAAGAAGAGCTTGAAGATACCAAAGGGGTAATCAGAATCCGTATATCGAAGAGGAACAGACAACACAATGACAAAAAGAAAAACTACAAAAGGACAAACAACGATCTACAAAACATACATAAAACTAAAGATCGAGTAACATGAACCCACTAAAAACCGGTGGTGAACTCATGCGCTCCGGAAGGGTAATTCCATAGTTTGGTCTCCACTCCTGTATTTTTGATGTCATGGTCTCTAATCGCTTGTTCTTTGCTTGTTTCTGATATGTTTCTGATATTTTGCTTCACTGATGTTGTTTTGTCAGTTAAAACTAAGATATTTTATCTTAAAACTATATTAAATTTTAGTCTACAATTGCGGAAGAATCCAGGATGTGGAAATAAGACCTTGTTTCCTCTCCGCTGTGGTGTACAGCACCTACAAGATTCGTGCAGTTCAAATCAAAATTGTACAACTCGACCATATGATAGCCCCGTGTCAGACGAATGGCGAGCTCCTTCCACATAAGCGTGTACACGTGGTATCTAATAATGCAGCATGTCTTATCATAGAGGCCTTATATGTGCTCGAGCAGATTATCCCACACGATTCATTAGACTTGTTTTCTTGTTGCAATATAAAGTTTATCCCCCTTGCATTGTCATCATTTTTCCTCCATGCTCTATTAATTCTTAGACTTATAGCTGAAATATCACTCACTCGATGTGAAACAAATAATCAATCAATCAATCAATCAATCAATACTTTTATTTTATTGATACATGTATTGTTTTTATTCCAGGCTTAAAATACAAAAACGTACAGCCTCCAGTAGTCAGGAATTTATTTCGCATTTATAATGGAAAATTCCTTTACATTCAATAAAACATGAAAGACTAATTTATGTGCAAATATGTAGATTGTATCCTTGTGGTAGAAAACGGAACTGTCAGTTTGAATGAAACAATAGAGAATAGTGGAAATAATTATATGTGGTCTTCATCCTATGTGTTTTAATTTATAAACTGACAAACACCATTTTAAAACATTTTGGTTATACTTTGTTGTGTAATCTGCATACCATTTTACGTAAAAGAAGGAACTAATTAACTCGCACCTGTAAAAACAAATACAATGAAAAACAATATGTACCACACCTGTCGGTTCTCGGGCTGATGTCATGAACTAGGGCTGATTAAGAATATGATATGAAAAATGCCATGTAATAATCTATATCTTACATTTGACACAAAGACCAACGTTAATATCACGGCATGTCTTATATTATAAGCTAATAGGCCAAAATGCACATCTGATATGATTGATTGGTCAAAATGTATGTGTATGAGGTTATTAAAGCATTTTGCATAATCATTTATTTGTTTAATCTTGCATTCTTCTGAAAACAGGAAATCAGCCAGCATAAAAAAAACATTTAGAAAATATTTGGTAAATACATGTCTAATGTGATAGCCAGACATTAACTAGATGGTGCCTTTCCATTCAACTAGAGGCTCACCTGAGTCTGTGTCGCTCACCTGATAATTCATGTGCAGTTTGTGTTCAATGTTCAATGAAGTTTAGATTTGAAGAAAAAATATTATATACATAGGATCCGATGTACAGTTGTTTCCCATTAAAATATATAGGACTTCAACAAAAACAGAGCGTTGTTAGAGGAAATATGTAGACATGTACCGAAAGCACCCAATGCAATCCAATCAACAACAACAACAAAAAATATGACGAAAAAAAATTCTACATACATTTCAAATATTCAAAATTCCGGAATTGGAGCCCCTTTTAGAACCCTTTTCGAAATAAGATAGCATTTTTGTTGTTAATGGCAAAAGGACTGCATATTAAGATTGCACGAAAAATAAAATAAGTTTAATTTATTAGTTAATGGTACTTATTCATGTGTACGAGGTTAGGATACCGTCTTTAAAATGACCCTCAGATTTTCTTGCTCGGCTAGGAGTGATAAACATGGTTTTATCTTAAAGATCGTAGATACATACCTATGATGTTACAGCCAATGGGTAGACATACTTGAATCAAAGTCCAGTCGACATTAGCCAAGTTAGTCCAAATGTTACTTATTCATTTATACGAACGTGGGGTCCCCTTTTTGAAATTGCCCCTTTGATTTTCTTGCGATACTAGGGGCTATTAACTTGGGTTTAAGCTAAAGGACTGAAGTATACCTACGTATAATATTGCTGCAAATGTGTAGATCTACTTAAAAACAGTGATACCCTGTATTTTATTTAAGCTACCTCCCCTGTAACAACTATATACGTAAGACGTTTTCCTTTCAATGCACATCAGAAATCGGACCAAATCGTATTGTCATGCAACGTCGTTCGCAGAACCGTGTTATTATTATGTTACATCGAGGTGGGTAATTAAAATAAATAATTCAGGAGTTCCATTCATAAAAAGGATCGCCAATCTAGATATCTTAATGAAAAAAAAACATTAGTGGACATCAATATGGTATTGGCGTTTAGCGCCACTTTCAATAACAATTCAGTTATATCGTAGCGGTCAGTCTTATTGATAGAGGAATACAGAGTATCCGGAGAAAACAACAGACATGTCGCAGGTCAATGACATACTTTATCACAGAATGTTGTATCTAGTACACCTCGCCATGAGTGGTGATAGGCACTGAATGCAAAGGTAGTTGTAAATCCAACTACTATGCGATCATACACGACAACGACTACCTAAATAAAACATAATGTTATGACTGGTCGCTGTTGTTCCGTCGCATTTAATCAAGATTAATCGACACTATACATTTATTGCATGCTTGTGAGGGAAATGTGAAAAGTTCCTCACCCAAGAGTATCATATTCCTCGAGGGCATCGCCCGAGGGGAATATGATACTCGTGGGGGAATAAATACAGATTATTAACCAGTAGGTTATATTATGAATACTACAGACTGGTTTGTATTTATACAGCAAGAACATTATTTTGCTCCAAAATGCTTTGTCGGTCTATTATGGCTTTTAAGACCATAATGGACCGGTAAAAGCCATAATGTACCGGGTAAAAGCCATAATGGACCGGTCCATTATGGCCTTCTTCAAAAAGAATGAAGATTAACTAAAAATTTCAAAAATCTCATAAAATTTCAAAATTCTAAAATCAATAAAAAAAATTAAGATATTTTAAAGTTCAAAAATTTCAAAAAAAATCAATATTTCAAAAATTTCAAACACCTAATTCTTTATAAATATATTTTATTCAACAAACACGAAATTAAATCAAGCATTACAAATTAAAACTTTATGATGCTTCAAAGGTAAGAAAAGTAACACTTAATTTTTCAAAAGAATTTGTCATTTTCCACAAAAAAGAAAATCATAACATCAAAAACGAGTTTGACAGTGTTAATAACCTGTGTGTCCTCCCCTTGCATTTATCACTGCTTGGCATCTACGACGCATGGAACTGATCAGGTTTCTTATGAATGCTTGTGGTATGTTATTCCACTCCTGTATAAGGGCCCGTCGTAGCTCATCTAATGTTTCCGGTGGATTTAAGCCATTTCGAACACGTCGCCCAAGCTCTTCCCAGGAATGTTCTATGGGGTTTCAATCCGGAGATAATGCAGCCCATGGAAGGATGCGGGTATGATTTGCATTCAGAAAGTCCATCGATACACGGCTACATGACAGCGAGCATTATCCAGTTGAAAGACGTGACTAAAACGATGTCTGTGTAGAAAAGTTAGTACAATACGAGTAAGAATTTCATCTCTGTAACGTGCTGCGTTCAGACTATCGTTAACAACTTTCAAATCAGTTCCTTTGACATGGCTTATTCCACCCCATTTCATGACGTTACCTCCGAAAAAACGGTGTGTTTCCAATACACAAACGTCAGAGAAGCGTTCTCCGCGACGACGGTAAACACGCGCCCGCCCATCACTAAGCTTCAAACAAAATCTGGATTCATCTGAGAAGAGAATGTTTTGCCATGTATTGTGATTCCATCTGGGTCGAGTACGGCCCCATTGTAGTCGGGCAGCTCAGTGACGTTGGTTCAACGTTTAACCTTTCAAAGGACGTCGTGCACGAAGGCCACACTGATGCAATCTGTTCCGCACTGTCTGGTCAGAAATTCGCACATTGGTTCCACCAGGAGTTATCCTAGCTGTGTGGACGGCTGTAACGAAGCGATTGCATAGGTGAATAAATCGGATGTGCCTGTCCTGACGTAAGGTCATCACACGCGGTTTTCCACTACGTGGACGGTCTGACGTAGTTTCCGTATCCCTCAGACGAATCATCAGTCGGTAAATTGTCATTCTTGACTCATTGAAATTGTTTGCGATTTAGGTTTGTGCCATTCCAGCCAGTCACATTCCAACAGCCTGTTCCCTTTCATTTTGACGTAGCCGGGGCATTAACTTACGTTTACAGTATGAATTCTTTTGATGCGACCTTTTGTTTACAATTAAGGATGACACATTTAATGACCTTCGTTTCGATTCGAACACACCGGTAAAGTCGTAAAATTTAACAAATGATGAAAATCGTTGAATTAGTTAATTGACGTAACGTCAAATCTTAAAGTGCCTATTTTGCACATTTTAGAAAGATTCTCATTATTTTACATAGCGTGAAAAGGAAACAAAATGAAAGAATCTGGATTTGGAAAAAAATAAAAAAAATATGGTGTAACGTTTCTTTTTTTGACTAGT
>MJUT01036034.1:177659-213742 GCA_002080005.1 Gigantidas platifrons | reverse complement strand
TATATATATCATCGCCACAAATTTTTTCAAGAGCAACTATTTCATAATCGTTGACTGAGTGGTTCGCAGAAATAAAATGTAATGCAACAGGATCTGGTTTTTTTTTCTTCGAATTATGAGAGATTTTGTTATATATATATATATATATATATATTTAAGAAAAGAATCAGGAAGACATATATGTATTGAAGTTAATATGTTTTATTATTTCTGAGTGCTTAATTATCTTATGTTTATTATCAATCACACTTTTCTTATTGTTTGTTTAACTATTTCGCGGTCAAAACAATTATTAAATTTTGGAATATATCCCATGGAAATATCTCACGCCGGATTGAATACTTGTTTCTGGACGGAAATAGTTAGTACAATGAGAGGACTGTGCACATAAACACGCATATTACATAGCATATACCTGGGATCAGGACAAGGAAAGATGGCATTGAAACACACCCCCTCCCAAAAAAAACAAAAACAAAACAAGAGACAAAGAGGCCGTGTGGATTTATACACTTTTGTATTCCCTCAGCACGAAAACAATACCTATTCTATGTTCGAGGCATGAAGACCACACTCATTCATATCAGAGCAGCAGGAAGGCCACATTCATTCGTATGTTCGCAGCACGAAGCCATACTCATTCATACCGGCATGAATACGTATAAATAGATAGCTAATTTAGTGAACAACCTTCATTAGGTCTGTCCAAAGTCAAACGACGGAAAAGCCAAACAATTTAGATATCCTTGAAAACCAAATAGCGTAAACAAGGTCGATACACTCGGATGAATTTATCAATGCCTCAGGATCTCATTGTTAAATTTCATTTATATATATATCTTATAACCATATCAGTGCTGAAACACTGGCGACAGAGGGAATTATACTCACGGGATTTGTCAACAACAACGTATTTCTGGGATAACCATCATCAGGTATGCTCAACGAACTATTGCTTTAACCACTAGTGCAAGGAGTCATTTTCAAACATTAAAGATCAATCGCTTTTCTCATTCTGTCAACTTCCAACACATAACTACTGTGTAATTATTTTACTCCAGAATGACTACAACGAAAGGAGTTCGTGTCTTGTTACAATTCAGAATGAGAGAGAACACAATTGGATGGTAGATGTTATAAAGAACTCAGGTATTTTACATTTATTTATGGCAGTTATTCATTAAAAAGAAAACATACCGATTACATGGAACAGTACAATAAACAACACACCTGATACAAAAACGAGGTCATCCTCGGGATGGAATTCCGAAGCATAAACTATGGACCAGGAGTCTCCAATTCATGATATAATATATTTTCCTGTACAAAAAAAAGCATAACTGGCTCCGCATCACTGCATTCATTGGTAACCTCTGCAACACGTAGATAGCTTGGCTTCTCCCTTTTACTCTTTTACCTTGAGACGTTTACAAAGTGATGTCCTTTGACTGCACCTTTAATACTCTATTAAATGTTTGTGAAATATTTGCGGCCTTTAATTGCGATATATTGAGGTTATTCTATTCTTGAGGTATATTAGATGTCACGAAAGGAAAATGTGCTGATACACATGTATAAAGTGGCGTAGAAATCGTTGCTGAGCAAAAACCAATAAACTATATTATGGAATGTCTGAGTCATATATGAATATGTCCGGTTTGTCGTAATCACAATCCTGTCTTTAATTCCTCGTTTGTGACCTTTTTCACAGATAAAAATGGTGAAGACTTCTGGATTGGGGCGAATGATATAGACAAAGAAGATAATTGGGTTTGGGAGTCGGATGAGTCAAAAGTAGTCTTCAGTGATAGGCATGTCGATGAACCTAATAGTGATGGAAATGAAGATTGTAGTGAAATAAAATGGGAACATTCACTGTATAAATGGAAGGATCAACAGTGTGAAAACACAAATTTCTATATCTGTGAAAAATAGGTGTTTAATGGGGCATAAATGTGTGAGATCATGATATGCTCTACTAAATATCTACATATTACCTAGCATAATGCGTTATCAATTTTTATTATATAGATAGGTGTGAATTATGGGGATTTATCCATGAAATAAATTCCGGTATTTCACATGTGAAATATCAGTTTTTTCCCGCCGGAACTACTTTTACAAAACTATAAGTGTGGTGGTTACGTCCCTTGTTGTGCAACGTTGAATACACATACGATTGTAAGCTGAAAAAATTCCGCGAAATGTTATTGATGACTTTGGCACATAACCAAGATGACGTCATTGACGTCATATGAAGACTTGCAGTTCGAAACGTAAAGATTATACGCTATTTGGCTTCGTATACGCTTCAATTGTGATTTAATTTAACTAAAATAAGCTTTCAAGGTAAGCATTTTAATTATTTTTGTACATTGTTGTAAATATGAAAAATAGGATTTCACATTTTCAAGATGGCAGATCCTTCCAACTGAACCCTGTAGTATCATTGCTCGTAGATTCACACGCGTGCAATCAAATATACAAATAAAAAAATAATATATAAGAAATTTTGAAAGTCTATATAATAAACAGAATAACTAAATCATACATTTTGAATATCAAAATAAGACCACTCGTGACCGAATACGCATTAACGATTAAACTCGTGGACGGAACAAGTTCCGCCCACTCGTTTAATCCTTATGCGTACTTCGGTCACTCGTGGTCTTATTTTGATATTCAAAATCTACGATTAGTTATACTATATATATTTCCTCAAAGCTGATATAATGAGTGTAAATAAATGTGTCCTCTGCTAATAACAGCTGTGATCTTATTTTTTTGTATGTTTTTATGTTTTTTTGTTTTGTGTCTTTGTTTTATTTTGTTTTGATTGTTTGATTGCTTGTTTGTTTGCTTTGTTGTGTATTCTTGTCTAGCTGGTACTTTAATCTTGTTTCTTTATTAAAATAATACAAATGTGTAAACATATAAAGTCTTCTTCGCTAGACAAACAAACGGAGAACCAAACATAGATGACATACTGAAAAACAAAACATACCACACCCTCAAAACAGTTCTAAAATAGAATCGAAAAGTCATTAATATAGAGTGAAAATGGATACCCCTAACACACATAAACAATATATTATACATACATGTCATAATACACTCTGCAAAAAAAAAAAAACGCATAAGGGGATCTTAGGTATTTTAAAACATGTATTTTAAATTACATTTTTTCAGTTACACTTTTAGATATCGACTGAGAATGTTTATTATTGAAAAATTAACAGTCCATACTTCAGAGGATAAGTAAAAAAAAGTCAGTTTATCACAGTTCAGCACACTTCCGGTCACGTTCACGTTAGTACCGTGTATGACCACCACGCCCGGCCAACACTGCTCTGCACCTCCACGGCATAGACGTAATCATATTTCTCACATTGTTTCTTGGTATTGTTTGCCATTCCTGTTGCAACATTTGGCGGAGTTGATCAAGGGTCTGAGGTGGAGGTTATCGCTGACGCACACGTTTATCCAGCTGATCCCCTATGTGTTCAATGGGATTCAAGTCTGGCGATTTGGAAGGCCATGGAAGCACATTTATTTTGTTTTGCTCAAGGTAGTCCATTGTTACACGCGCTGTGTGTGGCCTGGCGTTGTCCTGTTGGAATAACCCCCTCTGTCGGTCAATTACGTGCATGAGGTGAGGTTGGAGAATTTCGTCTCTGTTATTTACCGTCGCTAAATTGCCTGGGACATGCACTAGGTCTGTTTAGCCCACATCATGACACTACCTCCACCGAAACTATCCACTTCCTGAACACAGGAGGAAGAGAAACGTTCATTCCAGCAGAAAATGAGACTCGTCGCTGAACCAAATTCTTCGCCAGTTTCGGAATGTCCAGCCCCTTAATCTGTTGCACCAACGGACTCTTTTACGTCTTTGTAACGGCGTCATTACAGCTCCCAAACACGACCTTCTCGGTCTAATCCTATGCTGTCGAAGTCAATTGCGGCTGTTTATGAGCTGAATCTTCGACTGCAGTGGTTGATGCGGCAACGGTTCGATTCCGTAGACCAAAGACCCAGATGTACCGATCTTTCCCAGGAGTAGATATGCGAGGTCCTCCAATCTTTTGGTGGTCATTCGTTGAACCAGTTTGTTGGAATATGCACCATATCCTGGAAATGGTGCTCTGGTTAACATTCAGAGTTCGTGCTATCTCATATTGGGACTCTCCGGCTTGGAGACGACCGATAGCCATATTCCGAGTGGCAGGGTCTAACCTTGGCATGGCAGCATATTAACTTAGTAATAAAAGTCAAGCCTCAAACTTGGTCCTTTTATGCGCATTAGTTTAACATTGAATTAGCCGCGAAATGTCCGTGAAAAACGTTACCGAATTGTTGGTCCGATACATGGGATATTAATTTTTCAGAGGCGCTGTGCACATGTAGCAGAGATGCAAATCTAATGAGTAAGCATTTACAGTTTAAAACTTACCTTTAAAAAATCTATGATTAAATTGGCCATTTAATTTTACCTGGTAATTCGCAGAATTTGCCTTTTGAAAAGTACATGTGGGTAATGCGTTTTTTTTCTTGAACAGTATATGATAGAAAACTATAATAAAAATAGACGTAGCATAATAGGAACATTTCATTTAATAGAATACATCTTTATATAGGCATTTTGTTTCTTTCTGAAACGGGTTGTATATCATTTTATTCACAATTGCTGGGCAACAACTAAAAACAAAACAATTCAACTGATAGCGTATGAATATGTTAATTAACTTTCTATCGCATCTAAAACATGACATATAACACCAAGGACCTTCTAACCATTTTACATATTTGTTGTTGAAACAATGAAGTGTTGGAGCATTAGTGTGTCGGCACATTGGGATGTTGCGGCAAGAGTATGTAAGAGCATTTGGATACCGACACATTGTGGTGTCGGCATAGAGGATGAAAAACACTACATGGAGTCTGCTTAATCTGAATGAAAGAACAAAGAAATGACGAGATGAGTTAATACCAATGCGAATGTCAACTGATAGAAAAATATAGTGGATATAACAAAATACAAACAGGATACTAATTATAATGAATATGCGGTCAATCTAAACACAAGCATTGTGGTGATTTCAGTTTCAGAGAAATGACGATAATCACCAACAAAAAACCTTCTTTGCTTGGACATTGTGCATACAGGAGAATTTAACCTCTGAGAATTGAAATGGCTGTTATCGGCAATCTTCATCATGTCAAGCTGTGGGTAAAACGAAGGTGAAACATTGACAGACGACACCTTTGTGCTATTTAATTGAAATTCCAATGTTAAAGGATAGGAAAATGGCACATGAAATTAATACAATATACTGGAAATACCAAATTACAAATAAGGAAAAAAATGCCACTGTCAAAAGTTGACCACGAATATACTGTCAAACACAAGCATTTTGATGATTTCAGTTTCTGGGAACTTTCTGTTAGAATCAGTGATTTTTTTCTACATTTAAGAGATTTGTCTCTTCCTAATACAATATATTTGTGACGATAAACACTAGCAAAAAAAATTGTTTGGCCATTGTGCGTACCGGAAATGTAACCTCAGAGAATTGAGAAGTATGTCATTGGCATTCTTCATCATGTCAAACTGTTTGTAAGATGAAGGCGAAACTTTGTGCTATTTAATTGAATTTCCAATGTCAAGGGATAAGAAAATAGCACATACAATGAGTTTAATATACTGGAAAACTGTTTCAGGTAACAAAGAGTATAATACAGGAATGTGTGATGATACCAAAGAAAAGGGTAACCAGACACCATAAATTGAAGAATGACAGAAGATCCAACAACCAACGGAAAAAGGACAAAAGATGGTTGGTGTATGGTGGTTAACGCCACTTTCAACAATATTTCAGTTGTATCGTTGAGGACACACAATCAATGGTCGACACTATAATGCACTATATTCCTGTTACTTTTGACACTGAATTTGTTCAATTAATACGATTTTCAAAGTCAACAATGGAGGAGTGACATTTGAACTCTATTTATCAAATATCTGACTAAATCATCGATTCACGATCTTATAATTAAAGTTCTTTATTTTAAATATCTTTCCAATGATATAGGGAACACATGTTTAGGTGCATAAAAGTCACATGCTTTGGCCTGGTTGCTGTGCAACCTGTTCTCATTGACATGACACATTTTTATTTATTTATAGAATCATAAATATTTTATTTTCGTATGTGTAGAGGGACGGAAATAGAAAATAAAGATGGGTTTTAAACAATACAATTCACGTTGTGATCTTTATAATTTATTTACAACCGTTGCCAGAAACTGAACCCTACTAATTCCTGTGAGGAAAGTATTAACATATGTCATTGATCCCGAACTCACACAAGTTTTTTTTAACCTACATATACATGTTCTAACAATTATTATTTTTTTATTATTTTCTTGAAATTGATTAAAACAATAAATATATAAGTAAAAATGCATTTTATATTCTGATACTGAAGGCTACGACCATTTAATTTGAAAAAATGGGAGAGGAGGTGCTTTAGCATAATTAACATGCCTATGATTACGATATTGGTAGAAATCTATCTTCTTTTTATTTCAAAATGGAAACCAATTATCCTTTGCTGGTTCCTATCACGTTTTGATTAATCTTACCGAGCGGTTCCAGGGAGAATTTATTTCAAATATCAGTCAACCAGAAAAAAATGTTTTATATTGGCCAATCACAAAAATAAACTCCGTATGGCGGCCATCCTAGTTGTACGATCGGGACGAAATATGGACAGTTTGCACAGGATAGTCCATTCATCAAAGTAACAATTCATTGTGTCTCCTAATTTCAGATGATAAGATTGCTTACATTTCAGCCAATAAGAAACAGAAATTGCCCATGTCGACCATGTTTTTTGTCCAATGGGATAGCAATCTTTATAAGGGACTTTCCATAGATGTTTTCTACTAAGTCTTAATTCATTTGGCCATGCAATTTCAGAGGGGAATATGTTTTTTAAAAATCGACCAACCAGAAACAAGAATTGCCTAAAGCTGTCATGTTTGTTAACGGATCGGGACAAAATGAGCCATCTTAATAGATGACTTTCAATAAATGCTTCTTACCAAGTTTAGTTTCATGTGGCCAATCGATTTCAGCGGAGAAGATTGGAATGTGAAAAATGAATAGACGAAAGACGATGGACGCCAAGTGATGGCAAAACCTCACATGGTAATCAATCAGTTGAGCTATGAACTTTCTAAGAGAAGTCATGATGGATCAGTAACAGAAAGATCAGTCGTTGAATAAGACACAATCTCGGTGTGGAAATATGCATCAATACCATCGTTAAAGATACACGGTCCCTCTGAGGAGAGAAAAAGTCTTCAAATGTGTTGTCTTTGTCATTTGTTGTTTTACTACTACATAGTGGGTTATGTCCCTTACAGTCACCCATGATAATGAAAAGGGTAGGTACCCAATCAGCTATTTTTTTCTTATTTGAGCTATCTGAGTTATGAATTAAGTGGTATATAAATCGAACTCAAGGTTATGGCTTTATTTAAAGAGATGCGTACAACAACAGCTGCAGATTTATGTCGAGATTAACATAACTATGTAACATATTTTCTCTAACTATGAGTGTTGAGCTGCCAGCATCTCTTTCATCCTCGTGCCGTACACATAATAATTTTCATATAACCACCTTTTTTCAAATGAGATTCTTGAAGACAGAATGCAATTGGGAGAAGAGCTTAGACCAATAAGGTGCTCTCAATACAATTACCTCGACAATTCCATTGGATGATCGAATGCATTAATTGAGACAAATGGGGAGAAATCTGGCGGTTTCCGACTAGATCTACTCTGTCAATTCCCTTCGGAAGACCTACTTGGAGATCTTCAAGAAAGGGAGCGCGACTCGTCCATTGGCACTCCACACCGTCTCATCAGATATATGCTCAAATGTCCTAGTGTATTATGAACCTGAACATAGTTTTTTTTTCATTTTTTCATGTTAATGTAGAAGACCTCTAGAAAGTTGACTTTTAGAAGATTCATTGTCGACATTTTTTGTTGAGTTGAACATGTAGAAGGAATTGCAGTTTTGACTGTAGTTGAAGTGGTGGCTTTTTGAGAAGAACTTGATGTCTTGTGAGATGGAGTAATATTTTTTTCTTTTGATTTCACAGTCAGTCAAGTTGGGTTTTCTGTGTCTTCAATCCATGTGAACATTGTTTCAGTTTCAACGGAATTGAATACATGTTTAGCGACACTGGCATATGATGTTTGCACAGGTCAATTAGTCGCGGTAGAAACGAATCTCCTCGCCTCAGGGTATGATTTTTTTTGGATTTTACTGTAAAAATAAAATCGTCAGCACTGAAGGCATCGACAGACGTTATCACAAATAACATAGCTCGTCCTATCGGACTCGCTGGGATATAGCGTTAATGTCTGTCTCGACTTTTGCCGTTAATCTATATTTCCTGATTTTGTACAGCGTTCCCAAAGTTAAGTATGCCAAGTGGAACACAAGTTTAACCATAGATGCCCACCAAGAAGATACTCGTATATGCTTCCGCGATTCCACTTATTTGCTGTTAAATTTCAAATGAGTCTGCCACTTTTTAGAAACACTGTCTAAAATTCTTGCGTGACTAAGAACAATTTGATTCCTCTTGGGTGTCTAAATTTGAACCATCTATCTGCCTAATAATTACTTGATTACTCAATAAATATTTAAAACAAACACAGCAGGGAAAATCCTACAAAATATTGTAATGTATCAACAGCTAAGTGTATCTGAGAATAACCGAGAGACACATGAATGTTAAGCTATCTTGCAATGCATGTAAATCTATGCAGAGTTTCTTAGAATACATAATCATCTGCTATGTGTTGTTGTCATTTGACATTTTTACTAAAATGTTTTACATGGGTTTTAAACTGTGTTTCTGTTTGTGGCTTTGAGTTTTATGTTCTCTCAATTGCAGCCAAACGTGTTCTTTTTAGCGAGTATAATTCCACCAGTTACACATATAATTTTCTCTTGAACATGTTTGCTGGTTCATCTGAAGAGTCTCCAAACATACAGGAGTCTCATTAAACTGTACTAATCCGTTTCCAGCTACCACAAAACCTCATACAGTACGTACATTTATGACATAATGTCTACTAGATGTACTTTAACTGCATTTTAAGCGTGAATACAACACACATGTTTGGAAACCACTATTACTATTTATAGATATTATAGATACAGACCGCATCGATGGTGTACTGGTTAGCATGATCGCCTCGAGTGTGGTAGCTCGTGGGTTCGAGGCCCTTGTCCAAAGACTATAAAATTGGTATTTGTTGCTTCTCTGCTAAGCACGCACCATTAAGGAATAAGAGCAAAGACTGGTTGGCTCGATGTCCGAGTGGAGCTACATGTCAACCAGCGGACTGTTGTTTCAGTGAGCTAGCACTGTGAACATCAAACTCAGCGGTCCTCATCATCATCTCATTGAAAATCAACTTGTTCTCGCCATGATCTAGCTGAAAAATTGCTGAGTTGGCGCTAAGCAACATTCTCTCACTCACTTTTATAGATACAAGACACAATTAGGGAAGCTCACTACTGAGCTGAATAACTAATGCAATGTTCCTGTCTTAACACCAAGTGTTGTTAATTGAGAGGCGGGATGAAGACCAATTCATTATACGATAACTATCCACAGAATTGTCCATTACTTTTTTCTCAGACTGGTGGAGTTAGACTGGTTAACAGGACCCCATCCCCCACCTTTGATACGTGTATCTACAACACTAATACATACAAAAACAAACAATAAAAACACCTGCACTCTAAATGACCATAAACTGTCACAAAAATAAATAAACATGGACAATGGATCAAACAAAATATCAAATTTTGCTGTGTTGATGCAGTTCTAAAAAAAAATGATAGGTGTCGGATTAAAGGGGCAGATCTTGTGCTTGGGTGCCTCTAAATTCGCAAGTATGCACATTTATTTTAATTTAAAAGAAGCTGTTGAATTTCTGTTACTCGATCTTTAGTGTTATGCGTTTGTTTTGTAGATCGCTGTTTGTCCTTTTTTGTCCTTTATCTTTTGGTGGCCATTGTGTTGTCTGTTCATCTTCAATTTACGGATTCTCATTACCCCTTTGGTATCTTCAAACCCTATCAATCTGGTATTGAACGGAATCTTTTCGACTCACCATTTCACCAATCATTCCTAAGAGTTGTGTAAATTGTTTAATGAGCAACATATTAATAGAAGTAGTCGTTGTTTCTCGCATTAGATCAAAATATTCCGCTCTTGACCCCCCCCCCACTTGCCTTGCGATCTTTGTTATATTGCGTCGTAAAGCATTCGCAATAGCTAAAACTTATTACTATTACGTTTGTTTGTTTGTTTGATGGTGTTTAAAGCCACTTTCAACAATATTTCAGCTATATCGTGGCAGTCAGTTTTATTGGTGGAGGAAACCGAAGGACCTGGAGAAAACCATAGACCTGTCGCAGATCACTGACAAACTTTATCACATAATATTGTACACCTCGCCCTGATCGAGATTCGAACTCACAACATCAGTGGTGATAGGCACTGGTTGCATAGGTATTTGCATATCCAACTACCATACGATCACGGCCACGATGTCCCTTATATTACTATTACGCAATTGTCAATGAAAAAAATATTTACAGAATAAACCTAATTATTTGATAATGTAATCGCCATCACATAGCTGAACATTTGCTCGCTTGACGATAAACAACAATCACTCACTCAGTCATAATTATGTACATACCACATAATCCACAGGTAAATTGACATTCAGATTTCAGAGGTGTTCCACAAATACCTCGACTTGAACATTTAAACAGAGGATTGTTCAGACATGGCTTTACTGTTGTGATTGGAGCTTTAAAACAGGAAACATATACTAGTATATTGCTTGATTATTGCCTATCTTTCATGCTGTTTATCGACTTCTTTTTTGTTGTAAAGTGCTCGTTTTATTTGTGTTATTTGTATTTAATGACACATACTGGTGGCCAACGCGATATCCATAGTAGATAATGTTCGTATCGTTTCCGCACCTCCAGTTATAGCTGGATTTATGTTACTTACTACATATGCCGCATGATACCGGACAATACGTTTTAAACGTTGATGTACAAATCTTAGGATCGTTACAGTTGACAAATGTGTTGTCGACACATGCATTAGTTGTGACCTTTTGTGCTGAAAATAAATTTGAAATAAGGATTTATCATACGCCGTCAGAGTTTGTACATGCTAACATGGATGATCATCGGTGCATTTTTACGAAAATAACCCCATGTTAAAATATCTTGGAAAACTATGGCTTCCAGACATTATCTCTTTTATTTGTATATAATTTAATATATAATTAATCAGAAAATTAAACCCTATAAGGATTCTTTTTTTTTGTTTTCCCTGAAAAGAATTCAAACTCGCACCTTTGATACACTACTCTCTACATCACCAATTGCTAAGCCTTATCTACAACGTCCTAGACCTCCAGGTTACATCCACTGTATATATGTACCATCTACACACGCATAAATACATGTCTTATATATCTCTCTAGATTCGCCTTAAGAGACAAGGTAACAATTTGAATATTGAAGCTATAATTTTATAAAACGGATGTGCTACCTAAGGTTATACTAAGCAAAAGTAATGTTGGAAAATCAAAACAAATATGTAATAAGTAATGAGGTATGTATATCATTTACACACAAACAGACAGACAACCAGACAGACATACACACAGAATACGCACACACACACGCAACCCCCTCCACACACACGCATCCCCCCGCACACACACAGATCCGTGAATAGCACCCAATACGACCATTGTTTTTTTTTTCTGTCGATTACATTGTGTAGGCTATGCTATATCTGGTAAAAATGAACAAAACAGTCTTATCAGTGATACTCGTCAGACACAAACTGTCCACCATTTATATTACAATAATGGGATAAATGCACACTCGCCGACTCAGAACGGCTTGAAAAAATTCAACTTCAAGCTGCACGTATAGTAACCGGTTTAACGTCTTATGCAAGTTTACTGTCTATCTATAAGGAAACGGGATGGGAACAACTTTCAGATAGGCATGAAAAAAGAAAACTTTCGCTATTATATGACATAGTCAGTGGCCAATCACCTGATTATCTTCAAGATTTATTACCTATTACGGTGGGTCAAACCAATAACTATAATTTACGAAACTCTAGAAACTTCACAATTCCCCCAGGAAGCCTTATTTTATATCAAAGTTCTTTTTCCCAAGTACCATTAGAGTCTGGAACAATCTGCCAACAGACTTGAGAAATTCTACTTGCCACCAAATGTTTAAAAACGAAATACGAAAAGTTTATGACATGCCTGACAAACCACCATTATATTTTTCTACTGGTATTAGAATAGCTAATATATTACATGCTCGTTTACGTCAAAAATGTAGCAGCCTCAAATGTGATCTATTCAGATGTAATTTAATTGTCTCTTGTAATTGTGATTGTGGAAATTACAGAGTCTGTGGACCATTTCTTTTTAAAATGTAATATATATATATATATACTGAACACAGACTACAACTATTCCGTGGCATGAGTAATTTGGGTTTTGATATAGGCATCGAAAATATATTATTTGGAAATGCCTCTTTTGAAAACGACAAAAACTCTAAACTGTTCTTGCTAGTTCAAAAATGCATTGCTAACTCTAAAATATTTGTCTAGTAAATATACATCAGACGACAACGACCTTGTATATACGTTTCCGTATTTGTGTTTAAAGATAAGTATTATTCAAAACTGACTCTTATATATTTCAGCCAATAGAACTGTTTTTGTCCTGTTATGTTAAATTCAATTTTTGCTAAAGTAGTTATTCATATTATCTGTTTTTGTAATATATTGTTATTGCTAATGTTAATATATGTACCGGAGAAGACTTCATAAGTTTACAACTTGTGTCTTATCCATTTGTCTTGTTTTGTTTGACAATAACATTTGTTTAAAATTAAAGTATAATAAAATATATGTTAAAACGCCCGCAGGACAGTTAGGACCAGCAAATTCAAATACAGATGCACGAAATACATTCCTTGATTGGAAAGACTTTTGTACTTACGGTCGGAATAGTAAAGAACAAGTAGTCTTGACCAGATGGCGTATTAGTCATGGTAGATTTACACACAGTTATTTGTTAAATAACGAAGAAAAACATAAATGTATTCCATATAATTCCAATTATGCACTGAAACATATCGACTGCATTGATGTTGCTGATGCTCGTCTTACATTCCACAACGTTAACACTTTATCAATGGTTTATTTAGAAATGTCACAGGCGACACAATTTGTAATTCTTTAAAAGAAATGAACTTATATGTTAAAATATAAATAAATCACACACACACACACACACACACACACTCTAAATATAAGGTTTTAATTTTTCTTTTTATTTGTATATACAACCCGATTATTTTATACCAAAATATGTCTTATCTCTAAGGGTCATGTATAAAATTTATACATGCCACGACATAGATGAAATATTGCTAACGTAGGCATTAAACACCAACCAACCAACAAAGCCTTTTCTACACAACCTTACAAATACAATTTATCAGTTCATTATCACATATATAAGCAATAACGTCAATGTTACTGATGCATAAACACTGCAAGTGTCACAGCGATATCAGCCCATTGGGAGATATCTGGGCAAAAACTCTGATAACATAATATCAAGCCTCTCATGAGCCACATGACGTCACTTCCGCATGTATAATGGCAACCGGTAAAAGGAGGTTCCACAGCAGTTGTTATTTAAAGATATCCATAAGTTTGGTTCTTGTGTGTATATGTTATCTGGATGTGAATTGATTGATACCGAAAATATCAGCCTGCCGAGCCAGAATATGAAGTTTGTTGGCGAGTGAGCGGAGCGAACGAGTCACAAACTTCATATTCTGTCGAGCAGGCTGATATTTTTCAGTATCAATTATATTCACATTCAGATGACATATTTATCATCCTTAAATCAACAATAAACACGGATACATCTATATTTGTATTTTTCGCGGGAAAAATTACATGATTCAAAATATTCAAAATACGCTTCCCCAAAACCGTAGTTCATAAGTAGTTTGCAAAATATACCATTCATTTTTACAGGTTTATATAAAGGTTAAGATTGTTGGAATTTCCCTTTAATGGGGATATTCATTTTTTTTTTTATTACAAACATCAAAGTCACCCATTTTCATTAATGCCGTTCCGGTTTAGAAAACATGACGGTCACAACCTCCTTTATGACGTAATAAATTATGACGTCTGAGGAGAGGTTATCAAGAATTGTGTAAAGTACATTTTTGTAGGACGATGTTTGTTGATATTTCTAACGCGACAGTTCTTAATTTGATATATGTTTTAAAAAATAATGTTAACTAGCTAATGGTGTAGATCAAATTTATTTATTTTTGCCATCTTCACAGGAATTATCGTTTAAATGTTAGGAGAATTTGGTGATAACTCCTGCTGACTGTTGATAAGTCCTGCTCAGCTCACGCGGACTTTGATACGAGTTTTGTTTATAGAGCCAGCATGTAGATAGAGCCGGAGGGAAGGATGATAAGGGTCGATATCGCTCTCACGGGATGATATCAGCCCTGATATGGAAAGGGGCATGCATTCATTATAGATTAATGCATTCTCTTTTCCATATCAGGACTGTTATCATGTCGAGAGATCGATATAGGCCTGGCGGCTTTAGACCGAGTGTCGATATCGGTAGAGGGATGATAACAGACCAGATATGGAAAAAGGCATGCATTGATCTATTTATCACATATTTCAATATTGAATTAAAAGGAACAAAATTAACTTTCCACACAAATACCAAGCTTATCAATATGTTTAAATAACAACTGCTGTGTGACGTCATGGGGCTCGCGAAAGGCTTGCCATCGTGAAATCAGAGTTTTGCCCCGGTATCTGCCCATGGGCTGATATCGCTGTGGAACTTCCGGTGTTTACGTATGGGCAAAATTGACGTTATTGCTTATAAATATGTGATAATCTATAATTAACGTACTTCAAGACAGTAAGTAATGCTTATCTGCGTTACAAACTTGTGGTGTATACGTTATAGGAGCGTTTCTTTATGTTTGTGTTAATAATGCGAATGTGATGTTCTTTTAGCATACCTGTAGTCGGTAGTTTTGTTGTCACTAACATTGGGGTTGTCTTTGGTATCAATGTTGTCGTAGGTATCATTGTCTGTTTATCTGAAAATAATATATTGTAGATTATTACAATATAATATTCTAGATTATTACAATAGAATATTGTAGATTATAACAATTAATTCAAGTGGATTATTACAATGAAATACTGTGGATTATTACAATGAAATATTGTGGATTATAACAATGAAATATAGTAGATTACTGCAATAAAATGGTGTAACCATGAGAGACTTTGGAGATGAAACTAAATAGTTCACGGTAATGTTTATATTGAAAAGGGTACTTTAATGTACTATGTTGGCTAAATCTTTAGGAGTTACCTTGATATTCCATCATACCTATGTGACGTTCTTTTAACATACCTGTTGTCAATACCATTATAGTTGTCTTTGGTATAAATGTTGTCGTAGGTAGCATTGTCTGTTTATCTGAAAATAAAATATTGTGGATTATTACAATACGATACTGGATTATCGCAATAAAATATAATGGATTATTTCGATAAAATAATGTAGATTAACACAATAAAATATTGGGGATTATTGCAATGAGATATTGCGGATTTTTTCACAATAAAATATTGTGGATTATAACAAAGAAATATAGTGGATTATTGCAATAAAACATTGTAACCATTGGTGACTTTGGAGATGAAACTAAATAGTTCACGCTAATGTTTATGTAGACACACTCTCCGTTTCATTGGCAAGGGTACTTGAATATACTCGGTTGGCTAAATCTTTAAGAGTTACCCTGACATTCATTCATACGAATGTAACGTTCTTTTAGCATACCTGTTGTCGGTAGTTTTGTTGTCCCTAACTTGGGGGTAGTATTTGGCATCAAAATTGTTTTATGCATCATTGTTTGTTTACTTGAAAATAAAATATTGTTGTTCATAAAAATAAAATATTGTGGATTATTACAATGAAATACCGTGGATTATTGCAATGAAATATTGTACATTATTACAATAAAATATTGTAGATTAGCACAATGAAATACTGTGGATTATTACAATGAAATTGTTTGGATTATTACAACAAAATACTGTGGATTATTGCAATGACATATTGTGGATTATTACAATGAAATACTCTGGATTATTACAATAAAATATTGTGTATTATTACAATAAAATGATGTAACCATGCGTGACTTTGGAGATGAAACTAAATAGATATATAAGATCATGCGAATATTCACAGAGACACAGTCCCGGTTTCATTGACTACGATACTTGGATGTACTCGGTTGGCTAAATCTTTACGAGTTATATTGACATTCAATGGAATGTTATTCTGCTTTGCTTTGTAGTATAGTTATAGTAAGTCAAAACTTTGTTCCAACAAGCAACTTTGAGAAAATACTTGCATGCTCAATTTATTATATGTGTACAGCATGTAAAGGTAAATTATTTATTAGAGTTTGCCCCATGTAGGTCAAGGTGTACCACGAATAGGTCCTCAACACCTACGGGACGGGATTATGGCGGTTGAAATTCCCCTTTAAGTGATCATCTATGATTATTTTTCTCAATTGTGTTTTTAGAAAAAACATTTTTCTGTCCAAATAGTCAAGAGATGGAATCGTTAATGAAGGTGGTGGCTAATAGGTCAATCGAGTAGTAGGTATTTCAAAGCTTCCGTTTATAAAGAAATTTTCTGTTCGAGTATACCATCCTTGGAATTCCTGAAGTGATCATTTTCCTATTTTTCTAGAAAGCCTAAAGTTTATTGTAGGTATGTAGATGAAAGACCTACACGAATTTAACAAAGCAGAATGAAACAGTAATATCAATAACTGATAAGACCATTTCACAGACCTCGAAAAATCCGAGAAACCCATGTAAACCACGCGATAATTGTCATTGGGAAGATGCAATTAAAAATCACAAAAAGGCCTAACGACATTTCGGAAGAATTCCTACATCGGACAACCTCGGCAATTTCCGCATCTTCAGAGGGAAAGCTCGAAGAACATTAAAACAAAATCGTTGCACTTCCTGACGGGATTTTGTTTCTAAATAAAATTACCATACACCGATCAATAAGGTTTGAATTATGGTACACCAACTTTTAAATCAAATTTTTTTTAGAAATACAATGGACCATTTTCGTTAGATGATAAGTAATTTATTTGGCTAGTCCATATTTTAACAGGTATATGTTACTTTTGTGTCATATTGTTGCCATCCCTCAGTCGTCCATACACTTGTAGCATAGACAAGTCTCAACTTTCTCTTCTGTCAAGTTTTCAAATTCTGTCGACTCGTCGTTTTCTGTTACACATATAATTGAACAACTTTAAACTTTTGCTTACAAAACATTGCCTCGATTTACTATCTCTAGTATTAAACAAAGTTTCAATATTTTCCTCTGTTATGTCATCAAAACTTTTTAACATGGCATTTAATGGGTTAGTGGGATTTTAACAGGGATTTATTGGAAATTTAATGGGTCGACGGTGCAGTAGTGATAGTCAAAGTTTCCATCGAAGTAAAAATCGTGGAAATCTTTATATTTTTACAATTAAAAAAAAATCCACAAACGTCATGAATCTTCATTGAAAGATTCCCTATAATGTAAGCAAGTGCTTCACAGTTGATCATTTTCCAAATTGTTCTTTACATAGAAATAAACAGACACAATGCAAATATTATAATTTCTTTGCTACTGCTAATCAAATAATTATATAAGTGCCTGATCCCTCGAGTTTTTTCAGATGTTGCAAAAACCTAGAACATAGATTGAAATCCTGCCCAAATATTTTTAAAAGAGGGTCACACAAATGGTTCAGATGGTGTTTGGTTATTCATACAAGGAGCTAAATGCGTCTTGAATTCTAAATCACGTATTTGAACCGATAAAATGCTCAATTCGATAGAGATATTTTTGTAACAGTTTAGTTTTATACATCTAACACTAACAATACAAAGAAAACAATCTTACGAAATTCGCAAATGTACGTAAAATGATATCCAATGTTTCCAACTACAGTTTCACAATGATAGTCATGCCATTTGCCACCATCGTCCCGTCTAAGTACAGCACAGTCTTCGGTGTCACCATTAGCAAAGAAGAATCCGTCGTTATGATTACTTCCTTGTCCATTAGCAAAACGATCGAAGGTTACGCTTGAGCCTGAAATAATAATGAACACACTCGTTCTATCCCATACATTAATATACATATACTAAACGTTATAACGAATATTGTTATACTAGATTTGTTACCAATAGGACATAGACCATATCACTATATTCATTGGAAGATTGGGAGGGGGACTTCAACTCAGTTGTGTTATTTTTGTCCTATTAATATAAAAGTATCTTGGAGCAAAATATCAACGTACCAGAGTGCCTAAGTAGGAAAGTCAAAACAGCTATGGTCGCCTATGCTGGAGGGAGGAGAACCTTTGTTTTGATTAATAGTTACATTATTAAGGAATTGCAAATTTAATAATATATATATCTAATTAACCATGTCAGAGTCGAAACTCTGACTATGTGGCGGATGATACCCTCGGGGACTATAAGTCGACATGCAGAGGTATCGGCCTAGTGATAGCAGTAAAACCGTGGATATCAAATTTAGTGTGCACATCCGCTCAACATATACGCTCAATATTGAAATGTTGGAAAGCCACAACATACGTAACTGTTTCACTACTCCCATGCACTAACTTAAGACAGGATGGTAATGATCATCGGTAAAAACAGCATAGAGATAAAGCCACAACTAGAAAGAGAACAATGCATGAACATTAAACAAACAAATAATATGAAATGTTCATGTTGCCGTATGAAGCCAAACAAAAAAGAGACAACATACAGGATTTAGCAAAAATCATCGGAGTTTTATCGGGAAAAGCAAACTACTCATTGTTTGACCTACAGGACTTTGAAGGTATCAGGTCAGATTTTAACATTCCTTTTCAGTTGCAACCTTCCCTTCTAGTAACAAGGGATATAGATTTGTATTTGAGAAATGTAAACAATATTTCCTTCGGTTGTTGAAGAAAATACGTCACAGTCTCAACAAAAAAAATATAGTTGAATCTCTATCGTCACATTGCAACACAGAAAACACCGCTAAAATTTGTGTTAGGTTGAGAGTGCTAATTCATATGTGATAGAAATAAACATTATTATACTATATATCACAATGTTATGTGGATGTTAGTAAGCATGCAATACAATACATCCGAAACACAGGCAAATATCAGCAAAATCAGCGAATTTCATTATTGCTGATTTTTGTTCTAATTCACTGAGGTTTATTTGTATATATGTATAATTAAAACACGATAGTGAGAATGAGTCATTATAAAACGATAAACATCGGATTAGATTCAGTAAATAATTCTTTATAAGATGGTCATTAACGATATGGACTATTTTTTGGATCATAATAGATGAAAATGAGCAAAGACGGAAAATGTACTAATACATATCAATATATAACGTACCATCTACCCATCTCCAATCACCTTCATGCTCTAAGTCCGATGCACCAATCCACACTATATCTTGGTCCCAATGATCAGCACTTAAAGCTTTCAGGACAAACGCTTGCTTATCAGCATCTTTTATCATCACCAAGTCTCCTCCAGTCTTTCTACAGCTGGTGCGGGCGTCTTTCCATGTTAATTTATTTCGCACAAGAACCAGACAGGAATCATGATGCACGTGTAGATGCCTCAAAGCTCGTATATTTTGTGGACATTGAGAGGCTCCTGTAGAATTGTTTGATTTATTCAAAACCTAGTATTTAACTAACCCAGGTAATATATTTGTTTTTACATTGCATCCGTTGTGATGTTATCTGAAATATCTAATTAATTTGTGCATCGATTTTTTACACTAAAGTCACCTTTCTGCCTCATATCACTCTGTTGTTTTAAAGGAGTTCCGCATTGTAGACAACATATATTTAAGCCCCCCATTTCCAATTTTCGCACGTTTAGAATGGGGAAGGAAAGACTAATACATTAAATGTGTATGTCTATTATCCAATTTATATTAGAGAGCGAATATGATAGATGTTTCAAATCAGATATCAAATAGTGATGATTTCTGTCTCGATATATCTATGAAAGTATATGATGTATTTGATTTTCGCCTCAAACGTTGTAAAACGAATCGTGCCAAGGATATGTGTACTCGAAACAACATTATGTGATAAAGTTTGTCAGCGACTTGCGGCAGGTCGGTTGTTTTTTCCGGGTACTAACCTCCACGATATAACTGAAATATTACTGAAACTGGCGTGAAACACTATAACCTTAACACTTGATTATGGCCTCTTCCATTGTATACAGAAACAACTTGATATTGAGGAAATTCGCATTCAACTTTACCACTTGACTCTATCAAGAATCGATGCTTTCATTTTATGAATCTCAAAATATTTGGATAATGACCTTAATTCGAACAAATACAAACATACATACAGTATAATAAATAAAGCTACGCATATACCTCCTATACCTGTTAATATTTATATGACAGAAAAAACTAAGATTCGTCATAGAGAATGTAACTCACATGATTTGTAGGGTTCTAATTTCCAACATACCACCATACTTAAATGACAAATCAGGGTTAGGGTTAATGTAAATGTTATTGTGCTTAACACCAATTTCAATAATATTTCAGTTATATCGTGGCGGTCAGTTTTATTGGTGAAGGAAACCGGAATAACCGGTGAAAAAACCACCGACCTACCGCAAGTCACTGACAAACTTTATCACATAATGTTGTATCGAGTATACCTCTCCTAAGCGGGAATCGAACTCACAACTTTAGTGGTGATAAAAACTGATTGCGCAGGTATTTGTATATCCAACCCACATACGATCAGAACCACGACGGTCCAAGGTGAATACGTTTCTGGCATTAAGTACAACTATATGGGTTTTTTCCTTTCCTTTATTTGTGGGACTGTTTGTATCAGTGAGTTATGACCACAAATATATTCAGTTTGTCGTAATCACTATCTCGTTCTGTCCCCAATCATTATCACCGGGTGTGTAGCTAGAATATCTCGACTGGGGGCACTAGTGCAGCATGAACATCTTACCCTTCCGGAGTTCCTGGGTTCACTCCTCTTCTCTTTACATGTATTAGCGGGTTCGTGTTGTTTATTTTGTCAAATTACATGTTTTCATTTTTTTATTTTCGTGTTGTGATGTACGCTACGATGTTCTGTTTGTGTTTGCTCTCATTTGTTTTGTCGGGAGTTAGTTGTTTATTATATTTGTATTTCTTTACGCATAGTGCTGTCCAACACTATTCCCATGCCAGATGAAGCTCGTATCGTTCTACAGTAAAACGGCGGGTGTCTCTAGTTGAGCTGGAAATGCTAACCCTCCAGAACACTTGAAATCACCAACTGGTCATGTGGTTCGTGTTGCTCAATCTTTAGTTTGTTGTATAGTGTTTTGTATGTTTTTTTTTGTCCCTCGATTTATGGTGTCCAAATCCCTCTTGCGCTAGCTTTAAGCTTTTCTTGTACGTCTTTATCTTGCATGATGTTTAATAAAACCTTCGGACTATTTGGTTTCATTATTCTTCTACAAATATATATAAAATGTGTGGGCATGCGTGCTGTCATATTTGCCTTCCTCGTTTGCAACAATAAACTACGTGTCGTATTATCCAAGCGTCCCAAATGTAGGCAACTTAAATACATTAGTTTGAAACATGATTTCATATACGGACTCCGTGGATGTCAGGTATCAGGAAAAAAGAGAAAATGTAGATTATGACACCCTTTCAGAATGAAATAAATTATTTCAATTTGAATGGGTAAAGTAAAATTGTATTTGTGTTCTAAGCACATTACTCTTACAATCTGATGAGATGCCAGAACGTTGTGTAGGATGTCACGTTATTTGTAGCCGTTCATTCACAAGTGACACATTACAGCTCAATATTACTTTTCAGTGTCAGTATATAATCATTCGACAACTTTCTTGTGGAGAAAAGTGGCCAATACAGTTGCCGGAAATATTGAAACCATGCCCTTAGAAATTATAATGTGACCATGAATTCGTGATATATAATATGTGAATGAATGAACATTAAACAGTCGCTTTGCTACGTTGCTTGCATTGATGCGTATTCTCCCGCCTTCCAGTGCTATGACCTCATGACAAAGTAGTCCAAAGAGGAGACCTAGTGCAATATCGTGCCATTATTCTATTACCACAGTGTAGTGATACAACATAATGTATGAGATATCTTTTATCAGATAGGCTACTTTCTTAATTTGCAAATGAAAACGTATATAATGTTAGATAAAAGGGTGTACCGGTGCTTTATTTGGTGTAATCTGAGATTTGCTCTCTAAAATGAACATCCATCGCTATTATTCCTTCAAGTGAGTTGTTTCCCTTGTTATTGCAGAGATTCTTGTAAGTACAGAAATATAGTTAATGGAGAGGGTACAATAATTGTGTTAGGCTTGTAGACAGATGTCAACGACCTTAACCAATTAAATACTAAAATATCTGGCCCGTTCATGCAGAAACACCTAAAACTATATAACGAATTAGAATACAAAAGCTTACCGGTCACTCCATCTGCTTTTCGAAATAATATTCCGATTAAAACTAAATAAAAACACTCTAAATGCATCTTCAAGCGATAATATATTTGGTTATTACGAAATATTATCTGTCTTTATCTACTGGGTCGATAACATTTTGTGTTGCTATGTATTACCCTGCCTAAAATATATATCGCCATATATTACATATTAAATATATAACACAAATAAAAGGAAATATAAATTGGGGTTAGTGTTAGGGTTATGGTGTTTAACGCCACTTTCAACAATATTTCAGTTATATCGTGGCGGTCAGTTTTATTGGCGGAGTAAACCAGAATATCCGAAGAAAACCAAAAATGGAAATTTGAGTAATATATGCACATGGAAGTAAATAAACACGACATAGAATAAGTAGAAACAATTGAAAGCAAATTTAAATTTATTTATGCTCCTCATCTGACGGTCGATGCAGAACCATTGATGATAAGCAAAACATGAACTCGAACCACTTGAATCCTAAACTGAAACGGATATGGGAAATTGTCACCCACCGTGAAATCAGCAATATCCAGTAAATGAATAAGAGATTCACAAATCTGTACCAGATACATCTACAGGCAGCTTACATTGTATAACAATAATACTCAATACCAATCAGCATATATAATGAAAGTATTGAAATCTTAAATTTTCGTTAATTTATTGTGACTTATTGGTGACGACAAACACATGTTTGAGTAGTGTTCATGACTCGGATGTACAGTTGCGTTTCTTTGGCCTTATTTTAAACCACATCCACAAAATACATTGTACTGAAATGAAAAACAGCTCATGATCGCGAAAATAGCCTTTTCATCGTCATAAAGGCGGCGTTAGAATAATGTGTAATGGGTGTGAGTAAGGTGCTTCTGAAGGGTAATCAGTTCCTACTCCAGTATCTGAAATTCTGCTGGATGGACATCAAGCAATACTCAATCAATAGCATAGTAAAGCATAGAACTCAAACAAATGACCACGAAATATTCCGTTGGAAATCAGGGCTTGGGACGTGCACACAAATATGGCGGATAAAATCGGTTACTCAATCCAAACTCCCGCTCTTGATAACTAGATCTCCAACAACATTGCAGATATTAACAAACAAATATATAAAAAAATGCACAGAATTGCTTCCTCTCAAAAAAGAAATGAAACTATCACAAAAAAATGAATGACAATATGAACATGAAAATTACGTGTAGTTTGTTAAATGTTATTTTGGTGGGTTGAATCCGCTCTGAATAAAATGTGGGTGTCTTGCAGAAAAAAAAGGGGACGTGTGCTTGAGTCGCTGTGATTACATGTAGTTTTACAAGTATATGTACGTTAATATCGATATAAAATAAGTTCGTTGATTTTAACACTTCATTCACTAAAATGTATTTGATGATCCATTATTAAGGAAAAACACTTTTATTACTCAGGTATAATCAACCACGAAACTGGTGCATGTACAATGTTTATTTTAAAGGGATTATTAGGATAAAAAAAATCGATGTATTTACTTACAACAAGGTATGAAAAGTAAGTTGTATTGATGTATGATCACACATATGAGTGTGTGAAAAAAAGATGTATCTAACAACTGTTGTGAGCAACCATATAGTAAATATTATAATCTCCCTTTATCTTAACTTCTGCAACTTCCGATGTGACATAGTCTGGACACCGTCATGCAAATAACTTTAGGAGAAAGAATGTAAAATGTCTTTATCTTATTTTAATGGAAAAATAAATGTTATTGCAATTATTTATATTTAGCATGCCCCTTTATCATAAAAAAATAATAACTATTATTATCGTACATGAATTATAATAGGGGTAAGGGTTATGGTTTTTAACGCCACTTTCAACAATATTAAAATATTTATCGTGGTGGTCAGTTTTATTGGTGGATTAAACCGGAGTACCCGGAGAAAACCACCGACCTGTCGCAAATCACTGACAAACTTTAGCATATAATGTTGTATCGAGTACACCTCGTTATGAATGGGATCCGAACTCAAAACTTAAGTGGTGATAGACACTGATTACATAGGTAGGTTTAAATCCAACTACCATATGATAACGACCACGGCGGCTCAGAATCTCCAACGGAAATGCAGAAAAAAACAATTAAAAAAATATCATTCGCATCATTCTTCATCTTCTAGCATCTCTACAATTAAAAAATCATCCGGATTTACATTTCGTCCCACGTTTGTATCATTGCTTTCCTCGTCTAACGATTATAAAGTCTCTACTGCAAATTTTTCCTTCGCTAATAGATAACATTTATCTCGAACTTTGGACATGTAATCAATCATTTGTTTCACCAAATCATTTGTGTCGGCCTCCACAATACAGAACGGTTCAGTGAATTCATCATATGGAAACATAAATGGGAATATATTGATGAGTCCATTCTAGTTTTTTTGCTAGTTTGTTCGTATACGAGATTGAGGATGGATTCAAAATCGTAGACCAGGTACCAAGGAAAAAATATGTCTTCTGTTTCGATTCCTTGTTCTTCCAATTTGTCGAATACAGTTTTTGAGGACCGTAGAAGCCTCCCGGAAACTTGAATTGATTTCGTCCTTTACAAGTCTTTTGATGCATTTTCATGTTGGAATAATGTTTGAAGTGACACCCGCATGTTACGCATTGGCATTTCTGTGCATATGCTTTGAAATTTGATATATACGAAAGCTGATTCTCGTGTAAAATGCATGGTGTCGCCGTATTTCATCCCTGACTTGTAAACTGGAGTAACATCGTGTTCAGCTATTGACCTATACATGTTAAAGGCACACACGCCGTTATTTTAATAATACAAAGTGTTTCCCAATATAAGACCTACACTTTGATTTAGAAAACCATAAAGATACATTGCAGTTGAATTTTTCATAATATCATATGTAAATATCCTAGAACGAAGGATGTACGTCGCTGTTTGATTTTCTTCCTTCCAGGAAAGAATTCAATGTTGACCCGCCCAATGCTAAGCATTCGAACATATTTTTTAAACTTGGCTTTTTGTTCAGAATATTTTATTAGTATAAAACATCGAATATTGGCAACTTTTGAAATAAACAAAAAAATCAATTCTGACAGCTTGTGTGCCTTTATCTTTCACCTGGAAGCATTTTTCAAAGTATACAATCACACTTAGGAGGACTCCTGCACATTTATTTGGGTTTTGAAACGATGTTGGAGAGCAACTTTTTTTTTCTGTAGTGTACTGTAACCATTGTTTGAAATTACATTTCGTCGTCGTTTCAAGTTTCTTTGAAGGATTTCAATGACGTGTGTAACATCGGAAGATACTCAGATTGTCTTTGTTTCGTTTACCTTTTTTGTCTTTTTCAAAATAAAGAACAGCTTTGGAGTTTTTCAGAAATGAAGGAAATTGAATGTTCCCTTTTCCGAGAGGAAAATTAAAACTATATATGCGGAATACGATATTTGTTATCAAATATGGCATACATTTTGAATCTGATATTTGTTTCAATATACATTCAGTCTTTTTAAGTTTTGAGTTTGAGTCTATTTAAGTCGCGACGTCTGCTTATATAAATCGGATGCTGAAACAATTCTTCGTTAGAGAACGGTTTGAAATAACGGTATTCTCCAGTTTCTAAGTGAACAAAAATTATTCCAAATTCCAAGTTTAAGCGAAATGTGTGGTTTTGTTGATCGTAAATCTCATTTGCGAACCTCATAAAGTCTGTAACACTAACATCGTTCCTAAAAGGAAAATTATATGTTGATGTTACCGAACCTTCGATATGATTGGTTAAAATTATGCTTCTGTTAGCATCGTAATTTTTTTTCAATTTATTGTTTTCAATTTCGTCCCACGGTGCAAACCCACCTTCCCATGGTATCGACTTCAATTGTCCTCTACCGGATTGGTGGAGAAATAATTCTTTCTTAGATGTAAATCTGACTTCACACTAACGACATCGGTAACTTGACGGGCCTTGTTCTAGAGAAGCTTGTTGGTCGATTGAATTCCGAACCAATGATGCAAATGAAGTCTTGTCTGCAATTCTGTGATGTTCTTCTTCATGTGGTGATGTCTAAAAAAATCTAAATTTAACATGTGAATATCGAATGTTAGAATTAGTATGGAAATTAAATAAGAAAAACAAACTTTTTTTTTTGTTTGGTTTTTTTTTTTTTTTTTAATGTTGAAAATGACGTGTTCGTTTGTAAAAATCATGATTTTTTTTATATTGGTTTCTCCTTTTATTTTAATGAACATTTCGTTAAACATATATAATTTAATTTGATTTTACTATTTGAATCTGATTGGCGAATCCTCCTGGAGAAAATGTTGGTTATACTCGATGACCTAGGTTGGTATTGTGACGACATCAACGTGTTCATCCGCCAACGACAATTACGAATTGATCGCAATTTTTGTTCGGTTCATGAAGAAATAACCTCAATCAGGTTGTACACACCGGGTTACGCAAGGGTGTGCACAGCCTGATTGATGTTATTTCGAATGAAACGAACAAATAATTTCTATCAATCCTGATAAATTAATTCAAACTTTTTTTGTTATGATATTGAAAAATATATTGTTTTTTCATAATAAGGCAAATAATCGGAAATAAATTTGAATAACCCCAAAGGTGCTTCATTTAAAGAAAATCACCTGATGACAACGGCAATCGACGCCTTGACAACGACGTATATTTTTAAATTTCGTACATTGACAAATAACCTCAACTTTTTAAACCAATCAAAACACGTATAAAATGGCATGTGACTCTAAATTTTATTTACATTCAAATAGTCTCATGAAATAACCGTAATTAAAATCGAGGAATCATTAAATTTTGTTGTAAAAATTAAATTATAAGGAATATTTGAAATTGTTGAACAGGTTATACTTGCATAACCTGGTTTGGATTAGTTTACGCTTTTCATACATCGCTTCGCGGTTTATTTAACGTAAGCTGACCCAATTTAATACACAAAAAAACAACCCCATACACTACAGAACACCATTGGGTTATTTTTTGTATTAAACTCGCGCCTGTGGAATGACGCTATGTGTCTACAGCAATTTTTTTCCGCAAGATCTGTGTCACGAATATTATAGGAAGACTTGAAGTTTTTCTAGATTAATGGTGTGTTGACAAAGGAGGGGCATATTAATCACCTACAAATACAATCAGTTCTGTATTTTTAGTTGAATGAAAAGACTGGGTCATCACTCATTCACTGACACTGTGCCATCCATCAACAAATTCACCGAACAAATGCGAACATAACTGAATACTGTCATTGCTGTTCTCGTGTAGTGACCAGTCTGTCCTGTTGACAGCATTTACCCAACACTTTCTCTTCTTCACATCTTTGGGGAAGATAAAAAAAACTGATACCGTTCTTATAGCAGCACTGTTTTGCCGATTTGAGCACTTGTAAACAACGTAATGCATATTAACATTTTGTGTTTAAAAATGTTGCCTTCCGGAAGCGTTTATTCGCAGACGCGAATAGCAGGACTGCAGTTATCGTGAAAAGGTTTATAAAATATTGATGAGAAAAAGAATCAAACACCGGTAAGAGGGCAAGACGGAAATCTCAGACAAGGATATCTGACATTTTTTTTTATATTTCATAAAGCAGACGACGCGATTTGTTTACATTTTTTAAACGTTGCTAAGATGAGCATAGAAAATTACGTAATTCGTAATTGACCAATCAGCGACTGAGAACAAAGTGATCCACACGTTGATTATCGATTTTTTCTCACACGGGTTGAGAAGTGTGAAAATTGAACAAGAATTAGAGAAATGCTTGAAAACCACTCTTTCAAATGTTTTTCCCACACAGCTAAGAGGGGATATATGTCGATAGTTGGATACTAAGGACATGTTGCCATTTTTAAATAATGACATAACTTTAGCTAATTTCCAATGGTCCGGAAAAGTAGAAGTTTGTAAGTTTGTTTTAACATATGATGACTCAGCAAATCGTGCCCGGAGGCTTTTTTTTATATTTAGGGACTTTAATATATCTAAAATTTCATTAAATGTAAATTCTATAATAGCTAACTCTTTTCAGTTGTGCAGCGTAAAAAAAATCATTAACTGTTTGAATTTATTTGCATGTATAGATTTGATGTTTGATTGTGTATTACGCTACTTTCAACAATATTTCAGTTATATCATTGCGGTCAGTCGTATTGGTGGACAAAACAGGAGTACCCGGTGAAAACCACCGACCTGTCGCAAGTCACTGACAAACTGTATCACTAAATGTTGTACACCTCGCGCTGTTCGGTTTGATTTGATTTGATTTTTGGTGTTTAACGCCACTTTCAACATTATTTCAGCTATATCATGGCGACTAGTTTTTGTGGTGGAGGAAGCCGGAGTACCCGAAGAGAACCATGGGCAAGCAACTGGTAAGCTCTATCACTTGCGACTGCGAGTAGAGTCCACCCTTTTTTGTAATTTACAACGCCGTATTGGTGATAGGCTTGTATGAGTTGTTAGATCCAACGACCTAACTCATTGAGCCAACCGGGCCCCACGAGTTTCGTAGGGTGGAACACTTGTGACCATGTCTGCCAAATATTCTGCTCCAAAAGTAACTGTGAAATTATGCATCATTGATTTTTCCTCCTCGAGATAATTGTGGTCAAAATAATGAACAATCTGAATGTTTGCTCCGCCCGCATCTATTTATACCCACGGTCTCGGTTTAACTGTTTGAATTTATTGGCATGTAAGGCCACACCAAATTGATGTTTTGTTCGACGGGATCGCAGCTCCGATTTTTGCCGATTTCATTTTTTTTTCAATCCAGAAAAAATTATTTCCGGTCCGGTAGTTTCCGTATATTCTGTTAGCGGTAAACATTTCCGGTTCGTTTTCTCGATGGTATTTTGCAAGACATTTCAGAGAATTTCGAAATGTGACAGTTCTTTTTTTCCCCTTAAACTACTGTACAAGTATAACAGTTTAATTTGTCCACTGGTACTATTTCTGACATTTGTACTGTTAACCTTAGAATGTTCATTACAGTGAAGTTTTGTAATAAAATGTTTATATCCTGATTTCTTTTGATGTCCCCTATAATGTAAGAGTTAGACTGTTGGTATCTTGTAATAAATCAAAAGAATACAATATCTCAATTATCATAACCAGTGTAGTAACATGTACAGTACAATTATTTACGGAAAATGAAGAAAACGAAAGTTTCATCAAAGTAGGAGAAATTCGGGGACAAAAACAGAATGGGGCACAAGAAGACAAAGAACAATATCACATAAAAAAACAAATAAAAACATTGAACAGCAACACAGACCCCTACAAAAATGGGTGAACTCAGATGATTTGATTTGGAAAGGTTAGCAGTTCCTGCTTCTTTTACAACACTCGCCAAGTTGTTCATCGTCAACGTCATGTATATAGAATACATTGATTTCCATACAAACGGTTTTAGCCATTACACATTATAATTTTGCACAATATTTTCAATATATCATATACTGGACACAACCAATCAAAACTAGTTCCTTTTGTGAGAAAACAAATTTTGCAACATCATTTTCATAAAAAATAAAAATAAGAAAATTTCGCTCGCCGCCTCACTATTTTTGTCTGGAAAATCCGAAGAACAAGAAATTATTTTGGTGTGGCCTAACGGAAGTAAAATGCGCTCATATAAAAGTACAATTCTTTTTAAATAATTTATTATGCAGGTAGTGAAAAGTTAAGAAATTTAATAACATAACTGATGCAAATAATTAATTATTGGAAAAATCCTGGACTAGTTTTTATTGAGGGATTTCCGATTTTCAATTTAAATGTTTTCATTTAAAATGTAAAATTATGTGCCAAATAATTCCAAGGGGATTTTCTTAAAATCACGAATTAATCAACCGTATAAACAATAATACAGGCATATATATTTCCTCATATTTAAATGTCGTAACAATGACGAGAGGAAAATTTTAGTTACGGTAGATAATTTGATAATATTGACAAAGTCCTCTCTTCATTTACTATTCGCACACACTATTCTGACATATCAACAACATATGTCATGGATGTATCATAATCTGTAGTTCTGCAGTGAAATCGTAAGATATATTTATCATTATATTATTTATGTTTTTGGCTTGGGTAGAGTACGTTCGGAACATCATATCTTACGATCATGAAACTTTCGAGTGCGAATTTTTTTCTCATACTCGAAATAAAAAAAAAACATCCAATCAGAGTGTCATTGGCCAAGTTCGAATGGGACCCGGGATCGAACTCGCGTTACTCGGGTTCCATATGAACCACCCGGGAAAGTGTTAAAAATATAAACAATGACGCAATTGAACTTTTGACCATGTTTCTCTTCTAACCCAGCGTCGACCCAGGGTTATTCGAGATCCAAGATGGTGACAGGAGGAAACGATGCAGAATTGTAAGTTTGTATTTTGATCATTTTAGACTTGAATTGTCAAATTTAACATTGATCATATGTTTTTTTTTATTTCAATACTTTTTTATGTTTTTGCTTTTGATTGCTGTGTCAATCTCGGATGAGGAAGGGAAAATCATCGTCTTATGGGCCAAATACATTGCATGTACCATGGTACATGTGTTTACGTTTCTACACGGGAGAGACTTTTCAAACTTTTGTCTTAAACAAGCAGAAAATCATACACGATTTGAATCGAGTAAGCAGGAGCATATTAATGTACAATGTACAGATTTTCTCCCCCTGTTCGTGGTCAATGATTAATGTTAGATAATTAGTTTGGATTTTATTTCTAAAAAAGTACCAACCCAATCAAATGGTCCCTGCCTACAGTATACAGACTAAGATCGTCGTCCGTCCGTCCGTCACACCTACCTTGTGGACGCAACTCCCCTGCAGGCAGAAAGATTGGGTAAATAAGGTAAAATTATTTCATCCTGTCATTGTGTAATTTTTTTTTTTAATTGGAAAACATGTATAAATAGATTAGCCTTTTCGTAGATTAAGACCATTTCATGATTTCAACATATTAATATACATGTAAATTGTATTAAATATACCATGTGTAATTGCACATAAATGCGTTCTCCTTTTTGTGCTGTACAGCGACATTATTAGCATTGTCAGTGAATTATTATTGTGTGCCACAACCATTTCATTTTCAGAGTCGTCGACAACAAAATCATCGATGAATGTAAATAAAACAATGGCATTGTCAGCCATGCTGGGAGTTACTCGAGATCGCACAACAGCGTCCAAATGGAAAGTTGCGCGCGCATCCAATTAATAATAGTATGACGTCACCCAACCCAACACCAGGGTTCCTATCGAGTTCCAACCGAACTTGGCCATTGAAACAAATTCAGCATTCAGGTTGGACGAATCTGGGTACGAAAATGAAAATCGCACTCAAAAGTGTTATGGCAGTGAGACTTGAAAAAGTAGTCACCGGCGTGGACTTGAGAGTAGAGCACGATTTTATAATTCCTGTACAATAAAAGCAATCAGCGCACCAATTACTCAAAGCTTCATTTGTATTCTTAGCTTGAACTGTGTATAATTTACTAATCATGAGATTTATTTATTTATTTTATTTATTGTTGTTGTTGATAGATACAAATATTACGTCATATATTATAAATATATTACATTTGTATGTATTAAGTTCAAGATTATGACTCAATCTTCTTTACACAAAAGGGGCATGGGTGGCTCAATGAGTTAGGTCGCTGGATCTAACAACTCATACAAGCCTATCACCAATACGGCGTGGGTTCACGCCCGGCTTTGTACATTACAAAAAAGGGTGCACTCGACTCGCAGCCGCAAGTGATAAAGTTTACCAGTTGCTTGCCCATGGTCGGTGGTTCTCTCCGGGTACTCCGGCTTCCTCCACCACTAAAACTGGTCGCCATGATATAGCTGAAATATTGTTGAAAGTGGCGTTAAACATCAAAAATCAAATCAAATCAAATCAAATCTTTACACAAAAGCCGTCGTAGTCGTGATCGTATGGTAGTTGGATTTACAACTACCTATGCAATCAGTGCCTATCACTACTAACGTTGTGAGTTCAATCCGAGGTGTATTCGATACAACATTATGTGATAAAGTTTGTCAGTGACTTGCGGCAGGTCGGTGGTTTTCTCCGGGAACTCCGGTTTCCTCCACCAATAAAACTGACCACCACGCTATAACTGAAATATTGTTGAAAGTGGCGTTAAACACCAAAAACCAAAACAATCTTTATAACAACGCTATTTACTCATTTGTATGCGACGATCAGCATTTATCTCAAATATGGAAAACACTCACATGACCATCCGGAACTCGCTGTGCCTTTCCCCAAGTGAAAGGCGCGAGGAGTTTCGGATGCTCATTTGACTGCATCGTTACACTAAGAGATGATGTAGTGGTTCATAAAGCTGATTTAACCCCACCATTCTTATTGAAATGCCTGCAAAAAATTAGGAGAATGCGTTAGGGGCTACCAATTTGTTCCTGTGTCTACACTTCTCTGGATGGATGTTCGAGCTGTGCTGACGGTACGATAGTTTTTTGATTTTGTTATTGTTATTTTTTTTATATTTATTCTTATTTTAAAGACGCACAGCGAAATGTGACGTCTAAGGAAGTGGAAAGAAGTGCCATTTTGTATTAACAGAAATTATTTTAAATGGTTAATTAGCCATTCTTGATATTCACTGTTCCAGTTAATCCAACAACAAAAGATTGAAGTTCACCAATATCATCTGAGTTTTGCTCACTTGTATGTATAGGTTAAACAATAGTGTTCCATGTTTTATGAACTTTAAAGTTCGAGGCGCAGCCGAGAGCTTTAAAGTTCATAAAACTTGGAAACCTAGTATTTGACCAATTTAGAACATAATCACCTATCCGAGAAAAATAAAAGAAACAACAATTGGCAATAATTAGTCAAATAATGAACTCTCAGTATCTGTACAGAGAAAAATGTATTCGCTTAAAAAGTCCAAACAAATAAAATTAAAATGTACCCTTAAGACATTTCTTTTTAATGTGATCATGATTAAAACTGTTTCTTAAATAAGTGAACCATGTGTTAATGTAGCACTATACAATGATTTTTTCTCTCCAATCTTCCATCTGAAAACAGCTGTAACTTTCTTAATATAACATCAAAGTTAACAAATGAGGTACCATTTGAAAGACGAAAGATATATCTTTCCACTGATTATAATATTATTATTATGCAATAATTACATAATTAATTATTATGCAATTAGTTGCAAAATCTTGCTGTGTGCACTTGACCAAAATTAGCTGTTTCATGTTTTTTCATATAGTAAAATTTTTTACAATTTCTTAATCAACACAGCATGACCTCCAAAACCGTGTCTCAGATTTTTCCTGTGATGTTGCAATCTCTCTTACAGTCCCATTATGTGTATACAGCCGGACTTCATAAGATTTCACCAACTTTAATTGTGTGTAGAATTTGTTCTATTAATTTTATCATAAATATGAGACACTGTTATGCAGATAATACGTCTAAGAACAACATATACTAAAACCAAGCCTCTAAGGGTACCAATGCAGGAGCTAATTTAATTTAAAGTTGACATTTTGTGTCAAAAATTGTAGTGGAAAAATGCCAAAAGTTGTAATTTTCCTCTTGGTACCCCATTTTCTTGAATAAAAGTCGCAAATGTGCCATGGGAACACTTCAGGATTGACCTTGAATCATAAATTAACAATGATTTGACCAGAAAGATAGAATTTCTTCACACAAACTCTAAATATAGCTGGAAAATGCACACCCTGTGCAGTAAACACATGAAAATGGCGGGAGAAGTTACATCACTCTGACCTAGCTTGAGGTGAACTTCCTACTGATAAGGTCAAAATTCCACCTCCACTGACCAGACTGAACCACTAATTATAACAGGAATCACCTGGAATCTTAGTTTGCTCATTATGTGTATTCTTCCCTTTTAGTTGGATATTACTAAATTAAAATTATACATTAGATATTTTGAAATAAATTCCATTGCAAATAACTAATTTATTTCTTTTGGTATTGATGAAAAGTTAGCTACATCCATGCTGCTTTCCCCTTCATTTAATGGAATTACCTCTTATCTCAAGTATTACTGGCCAGTGGTAATAAAACTATCAAATTATCCAATAGAAAAACAATTAAGGACTGCTCACTTGTTTTTATCATCTCTGATTCAAGCACGTGTGTTTGTTTACAAAACTAATTAAAAGTAATGCTCATTAATGGTACATCATATCTGAATTATTTTTTCACCCGTGTATCAAGAATATTATAATAAAATAAAAATTGATTAAACAAATTTTTGATGAAAAAATATCATTTTTTGTATAGTGCTACCTTAAAAATGCTCACCCCATAATAGTAATTATCTATAGGTTATAGTTAGAAAGATGGATGGAAATGTTCCTTGCTTTAATATTTTTTCTGAAGAAATTTACAAAATTTAGATTTAATTCAGACTCAGCAACTAATTTTCAGTAACAAACCCGCAAATAGTAGTAATAATAGATTTGCAGATGCTGTGTCTACCACAGAATTTGAAAATCGGATTAGTGACCGAATTCCAAAAAAAACTAAAAATGCAACAAACTGGGCATTTTAATGTATGGGTGCAATGGGCAGAGGAATTGTAACCCAACAACAGCAATGGAAGACTATACATGAGTTCCCGTTTTATAAAACAGTTATTTAAAAAATTGTATATTAATTATACTATAACTAATTGACGAGTTTCATTATCAAAAATATGTCACGAATGGCCAAATAAGGCAGTAATTCACGAATGCGCGCAGCGCATGGGTGAGTTACAACGTTATTTGGTCATGAGTGACATATTTTTGATAATGAAACTCGTTAATTAGTTACATTATATAGATAAACAATTATTCGAATCGAATTTAATATAAAATGAGTTTAATTGCGCTATATTACGTGTGTAGCGTAGAATTACAGAATTTTCCGAGTTGAATAAAAACGATAATTTCACAGTGACATTATCGTTTTTAATTTCACTCTCACTATATTTCGCGCCATTTCGTTGTCAGAAAAGTAGTTCCGACAACGAAATGGCGCGAAATATAGCGAGAGTGAAATTAAAAACGATAATTTCACTGTGAAATTATCGTTTTTATTTAACTCGGAAAATTCTGTAATTCACAGCTATCTATATAATAA
>MJUT01036034.1:161368-172997 GCA_002080005.1 Gigantidas platifrons | reverse complement strand
GGAATAGATAAAAACATGTGATTGTGTTTGTACCCGATATTCTGAACACAAAGTGAACAAGGAAGTACCGTGAACAATCTGTAAGAAAATCAAGTTAAACCTTAGCAGTTATAGAGCTATTTATTTTAAGATTAACACTGCCATTTTTAACTGTGAAGTGTCTGTACCAAAATGCAAGCTAGTAGTTCTGGAGTGAGCGGACATGTACATGTATATGTGTGTTAAAGGTAACGATTTTGCCTCTAGTTATTTCAAAGATTTTTTGATTGGATATTAGAACTGTTCTGACAGTGTGGTGGTGTTTTGTGAATTTCTCTTTATTAGTTATTCGAGGGAACTTCATTTAACAAAGATGTTTTATACTTGCAGGCGATGCAACGATGCTCATTTTAACTCACGGAATTACACAATGAAAATACTATCTGTAGTTATATTGTTCTGTATAAACACTCTACGTGCAGATGACTTGAATGTTTCCGAGCTATCACAGAGGTTAAAGGATATAAAATACGGGACAGCAGTGGATGAAATACAGGTAAGCACGATCAACACATTTTAAATAAACAATGGTTTAACAGGGTTAGGGTTATGACGTTTAACGCCACTTTCAACAATATTTCAGTTATATCGTGACAGTAATTTTTTGTGTGGAGGAAACTGGAGCACCAGGAGAAAACCGTCGACCTGTCGCAAGTCAGTGACAAACTTTACCACATAATGTTGTATCGAGTACGCCTCGCCATGAGCGTGATTCGAACTCACAACTTTAGTGGTGCTAGGCACTGATTGCATAGGTAGTTTTAAATCCAACTATCATACGTTCACGACCACGACGGCCCCTATAGCTATAGTAATCCATGTACAGTCAAACCTGCATATAACAGATATAGGAACTTTACTCTGGAAGATATCGTGAATGAATTCTCCGCTCGAGACCCAAAGATGATTGAGGCCGAATTGAAAGACATATACGAATGAAATAAAAAGAATTGGATTAGAATTTTCGTTATTGTTGACGCCCTACTTAATATTTCCCATACCTACCTGGATAAAATATTGTCAGCGGCGAGTACATTTAACCATACTTCCGATTAAACATACACATTGAATTATCTCCCATTCTAGAAAATTGTACCAATTATCATACAAAATACACGGACAACTAGTAGCGTAGATGATGACTGAAAAGACGCATATATTCGGAGTTTAATGTACCGAAATAACATATGGATAAAACTATGCTCATTCGATAGAAAAATGTCTATATTTTCAAATTAAGCAGGTAGTAAAAAAATCGTAAGATAACTTTTCTTGGAAATTTTGGTTTTCCGAAGGTACCCAACTGATACATAGTTGACCAGGTGAAAATAAAATTTCATATCTATAGCATGTGATCGTTTATGGATAAAAAAAAAGATACATGTATATTACACAATTAAACAGACATTTAATTGTATCAATAGATGAAAAAGAACAGTTAATTCTCATCTGATTTAATATAACTAGCCTCTCAAAATATCCCTTATTTTGGTGGAAAATAAGACAAGTTTTCTCCTTTAGCAAATTTATTTTGTATTTTCCGTACATTTTTAGTATTGATAAAGTAACGTTACATTAGTCCGAAAATTCATGCCAAATTTCATATCATAGATACTTACAGTTACGCAGAAAAATGCAATTGTTTTCTCTCTCATTTAATACCTTTAATACGCGGAAATTTGATACGCCGTTTCCGATTCTATAAATATAGTTCGACTGATCTTCGAATCATTAAATAGCACGTTGTCTTCTTTGAATGAAATGGCTTAATTTCTGATTTATTTCATTGTTAAGTGTTTGGCTTTTCCACACTGTTTACCGAGGTTTTTAGACTTCATTTGGCATTGTTAACGTTTTGTCGTTTGTTTGTCGATGATTAGTGTATTTTTTGTTGATTAGTAATTAGGTTATTGTAGTACCAGAATTTAATCGGACAGACACGTTCATAGTATGTATGATGGCATCGTTCGGTAGTCCTTTGAAACTTTCTCCTTCTAGTCCAAAAAGGAGAAAAGAAAAAAGAAATGTTGAACTGGGAGCAATGCATTATATGTCAATGTTCCAATGCAGAACCTTTGATTTGTATGCGAGATGTAGGCAAAGATAGTTTTGTAAGAGCGATAGAATTTAGAAGAGATGAAGTGTATTCTCGTATTTTGCAGGAAATGTCCACAATGGACAATTTTATATCACTTAAAATTAAAGTTGTTTACCGCCGTAATTGCTATAGAAAATATACAAGTAAACAAAACTGCAGTGTTTTCAAAGCAGATCAGATAAATTTTACAAGCACTGAACAAGTTTCACTATGTCACAAACAAGTGTTGTAACACGCTCCTAGTACGAGCCCAATAAGTGGGATTTTTGTTTCATTTGTCAAAATAAAACATTCAAGAATTATTTTAAAGTACATAAAATTGCATCCGGTGAGCGTGTGAACAAGTTGATGGAGTGCTCATTAAGTCAAAATGATGATACATTTTGTAGACTGGTTCGCGTGTTGAATTGTGATGATTTTGTTCTGAAAGGAGTTTATCACAACGCGTGCATGACTAAATATGTGTTAAAGAGTTCCCCGAAAAACGAACAGAAACATATACCTACTCATCTGCCAAGTCACAAGACATGCTTGTTAAACATTATGCTGGTTTTATAGTTATACATACTCAGCGGGGCCAAGGAATGTCAAATCTTGTCTTCAGACTTCCTGCAGGTTCTCGTGTGCAGTTGCAAAGGCAAATCAATTTGTTCCAGTAGCTGTTTGGTATGAGCAGATTACTCTAATATCAATAAATTCAGAGTTCGACTTGTGACCAAAAAAAAAAAGCAAGCCTGGCCAAATTACCACCATGCGAAGCGACATTCCATCAGGATGCATTAAAAGCATCTTTGCAGACCTATATCTGGAAATCCTCACAGAAAGCGCAGCCCTCTGTTATGTCTCATTTAATGTTCGGATGGGAAGACAAGGGTAGTCTGGTACCTGTCTTGTTCCGGGGACAAATGTCATTATGCTTCCTGCAGGATCTCGTGTGCAGTTGCAAGGCAAATCAATTTGTTCCAGTAACTGTGTTTTTTTTTAACAGAATCTGTCATGCACAGATCTTTGTTCCTGTTATGGTAGCGACATGTGTAAAAACGCCATAACAAAGAATGTTACCTTACTGGAAGACGATGGTCATGATGTCTGAAATTAAGTACATGTAGATTTCTACAAGACTTTGTTGTTGTGGACAAAATTATCTGCCATGTAATGTCGTGACAAGTCCACAATAGTCATTTTGTAGTTAGATACATGTATCAATGTTGTTCTGTCATTTGATTTTAACCAGGATAGTCCTATTTATTCTGAATAATATAAATGTGTTGCTATCGACTTATTTGCTTATTTTTGGTGTTTTAGGACTCTTTAGGTTATACAGTATTCGTTGTAACGAACGAGGAGCAAAACATTGATTAAGAATACCACACAGTCATATCAGTGACAGGAACAAGAACAATGATGTTTATGTACTAGTGAAGGACGCCCACCACCCTTTTCCTATATGCCAGAGAATTTTTAATTTGTGAAATAGAAGTTAAATTTCGTTGTAAAAAATAGTATCAATGTTATCATCAACTAATTAAAGCACATTCAGATCAAGACGTTTCCATACAAAGGTCAAGATCAGGTCCCTATTGGCGGCATTACAAATGTGAAGGAAACTGACTATGTCGTCAAAACTGACAAAAATACACATTTATTTCAGAGCTAAATCTTAAAGTATATATGAAAGACTTAATAGTGTATACAAAATTTTGCAAAAACGATAATTTCATCCCTTTGTGGGAAGAGAATTTAAGGGGAGCAACCCAAAAGTTATAACTCATATATTTTCTTAAAATTTTAGGTAGAACGATTATCTCCCTTTTTAAGGAAATGCAACCAGTTCCCGTTTTTATGACCCGACTATCTGGATAGAGTATGAATTCTTCTTTCCAATGATATATAATTTAGGTATATGTTTGGTGGGTACATTAAAGTCAAAAATTTCTGTCACCGTCTACCACACTATATCTACAATACTTTGTTTACATATGATTGTCGGGTAAACATCGGATGTATGTATGTACGGATGGTTTTTATTTACTTAACGGATAAGAATTTTATCGCATTCCTCTTATCTATTGTTAGTGTTGATTACTGTTACCTTGATAGATAAGAAATGTATTTACGGATAAAATTTGTATCGCATTTGTATTATCTAATACTTTTTTTTAGGTCTTGATGTTAGGGTTAGGGTTAGCGTTAGGGTTATAGTTAGGGTTAGGGTTAAGGTTATGGGTAGAGTTAGGGTTACCACGTGGTTATGCAATCGACTCTTCACTTGATCTTTATAAACAATCGCTATATACTACTAATAAGACTGCCTTTAATAGACAATGATTTGTTATAAAGGTCCCTTTAAGGCAGGTTTAGCTGTATTTGGAAGTTAAATTTTGGAATTTTGTATAAAGAAATATTATATTATATATTAATTTGTTGAAATTATGCCGGTTAGTTGTTGCCATGGAAACTATTATGAGGAATACCTCTTCTGATCTTAAGTTCCAGACATTATATATAACATTCGTAGACAGGGGGTGGGGGTTGTGAGGATCTCGAAAGCCAAGAAGTCGAGATTATGGTTGAACTGTGACTATTGAATTCAAGATTTGTATACCAGGCCGTAGAAGACCACGAGCGGTGGTTTATGGCCCATAACATGAGCTTAACTCTGCCATGGATTATTGAAGTGCCCTTGTCAAGCCATAAAAGTGACAACTCAGGCATATGTGTGTCATGGGTATCGATTTTTCTTCTGTTTCTATGATGTGTCTATTGGAGTTTAGAAACTGTGTTGACAGTGTGGTATTTTCTCCCCATTTTATTACAGAATACATGTGATATTTTGTTACAGAATAGGAACACCGAAATATACACGATTTATTTAACATAAAAGTGTGGATCTATCGACACCATTACTAGGGAGTGTTATGAAAACCTAACTAACTATGTACTATTGTGTATTTTACAGGCAGAATTCAACAGAGTACCTTACACTACAAAGACAGAAAATGGAACAGAACTTTTACAAGGCGTATGTATAGTACATGTATAAAAACCTTGTATACTGGGGGTTAGGATTAGGGTATGGTATTTGTATGTATAGTACATGTATAAAAACCTTGTATACTGGGGGTTAGTGTTAGGGTATGGTATTTGTATGTATAGTACATGTAAAAACACCTTGTATACTGGGGGTTAGGATTAGGGTATGGTATTTGTATGTATAGTACATGTATAAAAACCTTGTATACTAGGGGTTAGGGTTAGGGTATGGTATTTAATGCCACTTTCAACAATATTTCAGTTATATCGTGGCGGTAAGTTTTATTGGGGGAGGAAACCGGAGTACCCACAGAAAACCAACGACCTGATGCAAGTCACTGACAAACTTTATCACATAATGTTGTGTCGAGTACACCTCGCATGAGTGGGATTTGAACTCATAACGTTAGCGGTGTTAGGCACTGATTGCATTGGTAGTTATAAATCCAACTACAATGCGTTCACGACAACGACGGCCCAGAATAGACATTAGGGAAAACCGAAGGGACAATCAAAAATGGACAATCCATAGACACTGGCAACATAGGACACACAAGACACAGAACAAAGACAAACCAACGCATAAACACAGCACAACACAACACAGAAAACAAAAAAGATGAGCAACCTGGACCTCATCAAAAACCGGGGACATATGACATTGGAAATCCAGGTTAATTTATGGCAATTCCAAATGTTCTGTCTAAGCCATCGTTAATATATTACTACACGTAAAGTTTGATGATGCGATAGAGGTAATTGGAAGTCTTAAATCGAAGGACGGACAATGCAGTAGTGACCGAAAGAAAAGGGACGAGTCTTAAATCGAAGGACGGACAATGCAGTGGTGACCGAAAGAAAAAGGACGAATATTAAATCGAAGGACGGACAATGCAGTGGTGACCGAAAGAAAAAGGACGAATATTAAATCGAAGGACGGACAATGCAGTGGTGGCCGAAAGAAAAAGGACGAGTATTAAATCGAAGGACAGACAATGCAGTGGTGGGCGAAAGAAAAGGGAGCGAGTCTTAAATCGAAGGACGGACAATGCAGTGGTGGCCGAAAGAAAAGGGACGAGTCTTAAATCGAAGGACGAACAATTCAGTGATGGCCGAAAGAAAAGGGACGAGTCTTAAATCGAAGGACGGACAATGCATTGGTCGCCAAAGATGATGCTATAGAGGTAATTGGATGTCTTAAATCGAAGGACGGACAATGCAGTTGTGGTCAAAAGAAAAAGGACGAGTCTTAAATCGAAGAACGGACAATGCAGTGGTGGCCGAAAGAAAAAAGGACGAGTCTTAAATCGAAGGACAGACAAAGCAGTGGTGGTCAAAAGACAAAGGACGAGTCTTAAATCGAAGGACGGACAATGCAGTGGTGGTCAAAAGAAATAGGACGAATCTTAGATCGAAGGACGGACAATGCAGTGGTGGTCAAAAGACAAAGGACGAGTCTTAAATCGAAGTACGGACAATGCAGTGGTGGTCAAAAGAAATAGGACGAGTCTTAAATCGAAGGACGGATAATGCGGTGGTGGTCAAAAGAAAAAGGACGAGTCTTAAATCGAAGGACGGACAATGCAGTGGTGGTCAAAAGACAAAGGACGAGTCTTAAATCGAAGGACGGACAATGCAGTGGTGGTCAAAAGACGAAGAACGAGTCTTAAGTCGAAGGACGGACAATGCAGTGGTGGTCAAAAGAAAAAGAACGAGTCTTAAATCGAAGGATGGACAATGCAGTGGTGGTCAAAAGAAAAAGGACGAGTCTTAAATCGAAGACGGACAATGCAGTGGTGGCCGAAAAAAAAAGACGAGTCTTAAATCGAAGGACGGACAATGCAGTGGTGGTCAAAAGAAAAAGGACGAGTCTTAAATCGAAGGACGGACAATGCAGTGGTGGTCAAAAGAAAAAAGGACGAGTCTTAAATCGAAGGATGGAAAATGCAGTGGTGGCCGAAAGAAAAAGGACGGGTCTTAAATCGAAGGACGGACAATGCAGTGGTGGTCAACAGAAAAAGGACGAGTCTTAAATCGAAGGACGGACAATGCAGTGGTGGCCGAAAGAAAAAGGACGAGTTTTAAATCGAAGGACGGACAATGCAGTGGTGGCCGGAAGAAAAAGGACGAGTCTTAAATTGAAGGACGGACAATGCAGTGGTGGTCAAAAGAAAAAGGACGAGTCTTAAATAAAAGGACGGACAATGCAGTGGTGGTCAACAGAAAAAGGACGAGAAGACAAATAATGATCGACAAAACACTTCACAGAATTCAAAATGTTTTGACTTGGTCACTGTTAATTACTACATGAAAGTTTGATGCCACCAGAGAGGCAACGAGAAGCCGTAATTCAAAGAAGGACATGTAGGACATGTACTGTTTACAATTCTGGAACACACGAGTTCACCCTCAATGTTTAGTTGCGTCCGTGTTTCTCCATTATTTTCGTCTGTGTAGTGTTTTGTAGATCATTGTCTGTCTATTTGTGCTATTCATTTTGGCCATTATATTGTCTTAATTGTTTGGGCCCGCGTGGCCCAATGAGTTAGGTAGTTGGATTACCTAATAACTCATACAAGCCTATCACCAATACGGCGTGGGTTCGCACCCGACTTTGTAAATTACAAAAAGGGGTGCACTCGACTCACAAGTGATAAAGTTTACCAGTTGATTCCCCATGGTCGGTGGTTCTCCCCAGGTACTTCGACTTCTTCCACCACCACTACAACTGGTCGTCATGAAATAGCTGAAATATTGCTGAAAGTGTCGTTAAAACACCAAAAATCAAATCAATCAAAACAAAAATCTTATTTTTTTCTTTCTCTACTAATTAGCCTTTTAAATGATTGCAGATACAAACTAATCTAGAAAGATCATTAACAGCATTAACTGATGTTCTGAGAGAAGTAAAAAAGGCAGTTGTGGACAATGAAAATGCATTTTCTACTGATCCAAAACCGCTCCCATTGTGTTGTGACAATACCGGAAATTACAAGTACGATCCAAAATTTAGAAAAGAGGTAAGTTTTCTTTTTCATATTGCATCAATGTAGATATAACGTGGTACTGTTGTTTGCCAAAAAGTCAATAAACGTTAGAAAAAACCGAAGGGTCAATCAAGAATGGACAATCCAGAGACACTGGCAACATTGGACACGCAAGACACCGGGCGAAGAGAAACAAAATACAACACAACACAGAAAACTAAAAAGATGATCAACACGGGGCTCCATCAATATTGCCATAAGGACTATTTATTATATTTTTGTCTTACGACCATAATAAGTTTGGTTTATGGTCTTTAACGCCACTTTCAACAATATTTCAGTTATATCAGGGCGGTACGATAGCAATAAGAATTATATTGTAGTGTATGTGCATCAGTTATAATTGAATTACACATGAACATGATTTTTTTGAAAATTTCAAGGTAGATTTTTCTACAACATGTGTTACGAAATCACCCGTTGCTTCAACCGACGCTAAATATCCAAATGGTGCTGTTGGAAACGTCATGAGGGACAATTACAACAACAATAAGAATGTTTTATGGCAGCACTACGGTACAACAGATGGCGTTTCTATCATGTATCCTTCCGCCTATTGGACAGATTGTATTAACTACGATCCTCGATTCAGGTAACGTTTTAGCTAGAATGGTTCACTTTACGGATATAATGATCAGGTTCAAAAATAGTTGACCATCTTTTTGAGTCTGACATCTGTCACAGATATTATACAGATCACGCTCAGCTCACTTCAATAGTGAGTTGAAACCCAGTTTACGGCGAGGTGTACTCGATACAACAATATAAAATAGTGACTTCCGAAAGGTCGATGATTTTCTCCGGGTACTCCAGTTTTCTCTACCAACAAAACTGACAGCCATAATTGTTAAACATCATAAACCCATAAAACCCTAACTTCGAATAGTGTTATACGATTAGATAATCATATGCTAGGAATACTGTGAAGTGTACGATGGTGTATGTCCTGTATTTACATAATACAATTTGTCATACATTTTGAGAACTATAAAAGGGGTAAAACAAACTATAGCCCAGCCACATATTTGTACAGGTCTGTCCTAAGTCAGGATATGGACGGATTTCCAACGTCGCATGTCATGTGGTCTTTTTTATGGTCAATGATTTTAAGCGAGCATAAGGTGATAAGTGGTGTTTGTGATATCAGTGGGAATCACTACTGTAAATCTTCTTTTCACAATAACCTATCCATTCTGTGGATTTTAGGTGATAAACTTATCTTGATTAATGATTGTTAATTTTGCAGAAGGTGCTCTAGTAAATAAGATATACTGCGCAGCTAAAAAAGATACCCCTTTACTTGTAAATGGAAATGGGCGGTGAACTAGTATGAAAACGTAGATATCTAATTTAATGCACACAACGCGTTTCTAGAATAACCTTCATTATGTACCCTCAAAGCCAAAATATCTGAAAGCTAAATGATTTTAAAATCTATTGGTTCAAGAAAACCACAGAGCCTTAACAGAATGGCCAAAATCCGCAATATCATCGGTAATATTCATCATCATCAACAATATGACAACACTAATGGAGCAGGAATTGCTTACCTTCCGGTGCACCTGAGTTCATCACACGTTTTTAGTTGGGTTCGTGTTGATCGATCTTTAGTTTTATGTGTATGTTTTTGTAGATCATTATTTGTCCATTTGTCCTTTTTTCTTTTGACCATTGTGTTGTCTGTTCCTTGATTTACGTGTTCTGACTACCCCATAGATATCTTCAAACTTATCTTCGTGTGAGGGGAAGTTGGTTGTTCTGTTCCTTGATTTACGTGTTCTGACTACCCCCATAGATATCTTCAAACTTATCTTCGTGTGAGGGGTAGTTGGTTGTTCTGTTCCTTGATTTACGTGTTCTGACTACCCCCATAGATATCTTCACACTTATCTTCATGTGAGGGGTAGTTGGTTGTTCTGTTCCTTGATTTACGTGTTCTGACTACCCTCATAGATATCTGAAAACTTATCTTCATGTCAGGAGAAGTTGGTTGTTCTGTTCCTTGATTTACGTGTTCTCACTACCCCATAGATATCTTCAAACTTATCTTCCTGTGAGGGGAAGTTGGTTGTTCTGTTCCTTGATTTACGTGTTCTGACTACCCCCATAGATATCTTCAAGCTTTTCTTCGTGTGAGGGGAAGTTGGTTGTTCTGTTCCTTGATTTACGTGTTCTGACTACCCCCATAGATATCTTCAAACTTATCTTCCTGTGAGTGGAAGTTGGTTGTTCTGTTCGTTGATTTACGTGTTCTGACTACCCCCATAGATATCTTCAAACTTATCTTCATGTGAGGGGAAGTTGGTTGTTCTCTTCCTTGATTTACGTGTTCTGACTACCCCTATAGATATCTTCACACTTATCTTCATGTGAGGGGAAGTTGGTTGTTCTGTTCCTTGATTTACGTGTTCTGACTACCCTATAGATATCTTCAAACTTATCTTCCTGTGAGGGGAAGTTGGTTGTTCTGTTCCTTGATTTACGTGTTCTCACTACCCCTATAGATATCTTCACACTTATCTTCGTGTGAGGGGTAGTTGGTTGCTCTGTTCCTTGATTTACGTGTTCTCACTACCCCTATAGATATCTTCACACTTATCTTCGTGTGAGGGGTAGTTGGTTGTTCTGTTCCTTGATTTACGTGTTCTCACTACCCTATAGATATATTCACACGTATCTTCGTGTAAGGGGAAGTTGGTTGTTCTGTTCCTTGATTTACGTGTTCTGACTACCCCACAGATATCCTCACACTTATCTTCGTGTGAGGGGTAGTTGGTTGTTCTGTTCCTTGATTTACATGTTCTGACTACCCCCATAGATATCTTCACACTTATCTTCATGTGAGGGGGAAGTTGGTTGCATGGCTGTTGAAAAATAACACTTACGACATTACTAATTAGACCCCCCCCCCTCATTTCTTGTGGCAATTAAATCTTAAATAATACTATTCCAGTAACACATTACAGTATAACTCGGATGTCTCCGAGTCTGTTGTCTTGGATTTCGTCGTGTTATCTGGGTTTCCCCAGAATTAAAACTGACTGCCACGATATAACTGAAATACTGTTGAAAGTGGCGTTAAAGACCATAACCCGACCCGACCATGGTCTGTTGTAGGACCATCCCCTTAGATATCTTCGTACTATTCGTCTTAAAAAGCATCAAATAAATAACATTTATATTAAATATGTTAAAATTATTCGATATTTATTATAACGTAATGATTTTCTAATGCACTATTGGCTATAGATTTAAATCTTTATTTATTATTACAAACACTATGCTAACCGTGGTACGGACCTACGCATTTTAAGTGAACTGTGACATCCTTTTTTGAACACCTGTATACATGTACTAAATCAGGGGCGGATTTAGAGGGGGCGTGCGGGGCGTGCGCCCCACCCCCCCCCCC
>MJUT01036034.1:149496-161032 GCA_002080005.1 Gigantidas platifrons | reverse complement strand
ACCATTAATGCTGCATGAAGCGATTCTGATCATCTAATTCAATTACGTTAGCTCATCAGAAATCAACAACAAGTTCATGTATTGACAATTTCCGCTTTTGTTTGTCTATAAACAAGAGCGGTCGAATCATACGTTTTCAATGAATGAATCAAACGACGAAAAGAAAAGCTCCATCCGAACAGGTAGTATTAACTAGAACCATCCGAAAGGACAAGCACCGAAAGTACATACCAATTTGAAATGAGGAATGCGCTAAAGCTAAATCAATAGTTCTTTGAAGGGTTAAAATATCGTGATCGATCAGTCATGAGTTGAACAATTCGCATCACGGTTGTTCAAAAAAAGTTTTACTTTAGGTTCTTATAATCTGACAAATAAGGGTAATAACAAAATTACCGAACACAGAGCAATCTTCCAAAGGGAAATTAAAAACTCATAAATCAATAAACAGACAAAATCAGTCAACAACCGGGAAACTGGAAAACCGCAATGGTCCTGACTTGGTACAGGCATTTCTAAAGAAATGGTGGATTGAATCAGATTTTACGGCGCCAACCTCTCGCTTCCATTACAGTTTAAAGGTTCCGGTTGTCACTAAAACAGCATTTATAACAATACTGGAAAAAATAGGTAAAATAGTAGTCAAACAGTACTAAATTCAGTATCTAATATATCTCGTGTACAATCACAATCAACTATGAGTCCTTTGAAGTATTTTAATTACGACTGTAAATGTCAAAAGCATTTTTACGTCACACATTCACAAAAAATATTTTTGACATTGTAAACCACTTATACCAAATCCTTATCTTTATACATTTTCACTATATGAAAATGTATCTTTTACTATTGTATCTGCAGAGACAGAATATATTTTGTCTAGATCTTGATATCGGAATGTAAACTTTTTAAGAGATCGAATAAGGCGAATCTTTTTATAGCCCTGGTCCAGTAGCCTGTTTTTCAGACAAAGATGACGCTTCAAGAAATCAGAATAATTGCTACTGGCTCTTGCATAACGAATCAATTGCGAGATGTAAACACCATATGCAGGAGAAGCTGGTATATTGCTGCACATATTAGGACAATTTATGATTTTAAAATTGAAGTCGTCTCGTTTATCATAAATTTTAGTACTGAGTTGACCACTGTCGTCAAATTCGAGGTATAAGTCCAAAAATGATGCTGATGAAGATGTATCTGTGGTCTCTTTAATTTCCAGCTCTGGATGATATATCAATGGAAGAAATTCTGCAAATCTAGAATTATTGATAGATAAAACGTCATCAATATACCTGTATGTGAAATTAAAGGCTCTAGCTTCATGAATCTTCTTATCTTTAACAAGTTTTTGAAGAAACTCCGACTCATATGAGTATAAAAATAAATCGGCTAGAAGAGGGGCCAAATTCGTACCCATTTGTATGCCGACGACCTGCTCAAACAGTGTCCCTCCAAAGGAGACAAACATGTTATCGATGAGGAATTCCAGCATACTGATCACTTGTTCCTCGGAGTAGCATGTTTTACCTTTTTGAATTTTGTTAGAAAAATATGTGGAATTGTAACCTAACACAACAAATTTTGAGCCATCGTTTCTATGACTGACAGCTTTGTGGATTGTTTCTTTTAAGCGGGTTTTTAATTTGTCATGCGGTAGGGTGGTATATCGAGTTGAAAAATCAAAAGTTTTGATGGAGGATACTTGAGAGAAAGATCTTGATTTAAGGTTATCCAAAAGATCTTTCGAGTTTTTCAAAATCCACATGTGATTTATGCCACTACGCGAGTAAACAGTTTCACAATATTTCTGTTGTCCCTCTTTTACTGCAGACAGAATCTTTGTTAGGTGAATAGACAATTCTTTCGTCGAACAAGTTGATGATCCCACTATGTACCTTTCTTTGTATGGTGTCTTATGGAGTTTAGGTATCCAATACAAATAGGGTATATCCTCAGACTCTTTACCAGAGGGAATGTTTAAAGAGGTCATGAAGGATCTGTGGTTAGCTAGGATTTCATCTTTGTCGAACGAAATTGGTTTGTATGTGGTATTACCAGAGGTGTTGTTATTTATGCCTATTTCCCTGATTAGGCATTCGTAGTAATATGATTTACATACAAACACGATGTTGTTGGAAGCCTTGTCCGCAGGAACGATAACATATTTGTCATGAAGAGAGGAAAGACACTTAACAGCTTCTTGGTCTTTAAATACGGACTTAGGTCGACTATTAACACAATTTTTGAGTTTGTGAATCCGACCTTGTACTAAAGACCTAATTGTTCTAACCCAGTCTGACAAGGACTCTAGCTGTTAACAATTATCCGACAAAATTAAGACTCAAATTCAAGTTTTTTTGGTCTGATAACAATGGTGTGGTTGGTTCAAAATTGTCGTTTGCCCCCTGGCCCCCTACCAGGGCTCTGCCCTGGACCCGCTGGGGACCTTCAGCGGTCCCCAGAACCCTCGCCTACTCACGCCCCCCCCCCTAACCACAAATCCTGGATCCGCCCCTGTAAACGACATATGACCCTCAACAAGAAAAGAATATTGTTTTATTTTGCATTAAATCTCCAATTTTAAAAATCACAATTTATTATTTTTTTACCTGTCAGCTCTATGATGATGCTATATATTCATCAGAAAGGATTTGTATTATCTATACTAAAAAACAACTAAAACGCAAATATCAATTTGCCGACAGCCCGCTGTACGTGATGGAAGCCGAATTATATTAGAAAATAAACATTACATGTATATAAGAATCATCCAATACATATAATAGTATAACAATATCAAGAAACATTATTTCATTACAATTAGACTTCCTTAATACCGCCAATAAAAATGTAAGCTGTACCATTCATAAAAAATAAATATCCATCACTGCTAGCCAAGGCCGTCCAGGAAAAACCAATAAAACATGGAAACCTGTTTCCGACGCCAATGCTCGAGATTATCTCAGGATAAGGTGTCGGACCTCACCAAGAGAAAAATAATTTAATATGTATTATTAAATGTAAATGTGGTCTTGTGTAATTGCACGGCGGCTAGAAAGTGACGAATACCTATTCGAGCACACCTTACATCCGAATATTACCGAACCTTCTGATTGGTCGATTACATCGACTAACTACGAATATGCCCGAATAACGAACCGACAATACAATATTTTCCCGCTATACTATAGCGAAACGCGGGAAAATATTAGTATTATCTATGCTAAAAAACAACTAAAACGCAAATATCAATTTGCCGACAGCCCGCCGTACGTGCTAGAAAAAATACAAAGAAAGGGGGCCGAGATGAAAAAAAAACAAAAAACCAAAACACTATAATCCCAAAACCTGCGATACATCCAAGCGCTTTTCAGTGGAGTCTATAACCATCCTTACTAGAGTCCGACTTGCCCTAGCCGCCGTGTAACTAAGTTTCTTATTTTTACATATGAGTTTGCATGTGCTGCCTGACCTATGGGTCGAAATAAAAACATTTCTGAAACACCACCAGAATCAACCAATTGCAAGTATCTCAAGAACATATTATACGGACATGCTGACGTGGAACCTTTGGAAATAAGTATCTCATTGCTCTGCCTATACTGGTCTGTCTTGCTCTTATTAATATGTAAAACTAAGAAACTATCACGACCTTGTATGTCGCAAAAACGTAAGGAACTGATTTCATCATACCTAAGTAAACCAGTGAAACTCAATAACATCATTGTTAAATCCCTAATGATAAGCAAATCGTTAGAATCTTTAAACATATTACAAAGTTCTATCAATGTATCAGTAGAAATAGGATCTTTTTTCTGAGTAGTTTTAGGTGCAACACGTTTCGAAGCTTCCAAAACAGATACTACAAACGATTTTTTTGTGGGATCGTCAAGTCCATTTATCTCATGGGCCAATTTAATTCCATAAACTGCATTGTACACTGGATGATAGGTAGAACCGTTTTTCAATAAACTAGTTAAATACAGAACAACATGCACAGGCTGTGCAGGTAAAGCATTTTGTCCATGTAAAGTTATAAAAGGTTCCCACCTTTTAAAGGTATTGAAATAAGATTTGACTGTATTGTCGCATTTGCTACTGATTAAAAGTTCGCACAGTTTGGGGTACAATTCGTACAAGCTGCTGTCGATGTCTATTCCACTGTCCTGGATAGCTTCATCAATAAAGTGGTCTATTCTGATACCTGTCAAAATAATAAAATATCATAAGCATCTTACGATCTGAATGCTATTCTAAGAGCTAACAATCTAAATTTCATATGATCTGAAATTACTTTGAGCATCTATGATCATCGGCCAAAAAGGCGCAGATGTCCATTCAGGAACAACGAGAGTACCGGTGCATGTTTCTTTCTTTAATTTATTGATTATTTCCGGAATCAGACGTGGTGGGAGAACTAACCAATTGTTCTTGTCCCAGCAATGTACCGTAAACGTATCGACTGCAGCTGTGCCTCGACACCAAAACCTCGAGTTGAAATTCTGGCATTTTGCACTATAGTCGTGTGCAAACCGGTCGCAATTATACGGATCTCATAAATTTTCTAAGTTTGTGAATAACCAATCTTGTACTAACCAGTCGTCACAATCTGACTTTCTGCTCAACGTATCACCATGTGAATTATGTTTTCTAGGTATCCAAACTATACTTAGTTTTATCGAATTATTTTTACAAAGTTCATGAACTGACAAAACACTTTTGTGTAATGAAACCTTTCTACTACCAACTCTGATAATGTGTGCAACATTTTTGTTGTCAGTGTAAACTCTGACCGTCCTGCCTTGTAAACATATACTGAAATGTGTCGACACTCTCTTTACGACCTCAAGCTCCCTCCAAGTAGAGCTCAGAACTTGTTCATCAAGCGACCAGCTACCAAACATTTCTAACTGTTCGTCCTCTGAACCTGTTGTCAAATGACGACCAAAACCTTTATCTGATGCATCACAAAAAATGTATGCATCTTGTGCCTCGTTGTATGTCAACTGACACAACTGAGATCCTATCTCATTTAATCTTTCTACATTTTTAACCAAAAAATGCATTCTTTCACTGCATCTAAGCTGAATACTACCTTAGAGTTCCAACTAGCCCTTGCTAGTATACAATTATACATATGTCTCGTTCTTAAACGAGTTTGCTCACCAAGAACGGCTTGTGTCGAAATAATCTGGCCCACTATACCTGCTATAAAACGTATGCAAATCATCACCGTACCTTGGCCATGTTGTTGTACGAGATCTGCAAGTGAAGCTTTCAGTTTACTGATGCGCTTACGGGTTACCCTCAAAACCCCTTGTGACACATTCCATCGAAAACCTAACCATTCTAATTTTTGTAATGGAACCCAGTTACATTTTTCATGTGCAATGCTAAAACCGAAATAATGCAGATCTTTCTTGATAAGATTACTTGCAACCAGTGCATTTTTATAATTATCGCCTCCGCCGAGTCCGTCGTCTAAATACATAATTATTTTGAGACCCTTGGCTCTCCAGTATTTTACTATTTCTCTAACCACTTTACTAAATATGTAACCACTAGTGGCTAACTCAAAAGGCAAAACGTTATAAACATAATATTCATCTTTCCACTTAAAACTTACATCTGTTTGAAAAATACGTAAATTATGGTATAGACACGATAACGTAACCCTCATTCCGCTTGTGCTCCATTTAGGGTTACGAATCGGTTCCATTCAACTTATGGGAGCAGCGCCCGGAATGATTCACACCGGGCGGTTTTTTGTCCTAATTCCGTTGTAAGTGGTAGGAAAAATTAACGGATTGAAAGATAAATATATTTAGGTAAACCTTGAGGTGTTAAGTAAACGCTGCATCTATCCATGGTAGACTATATCCATCTGAAAATTTGAATGCATGAAATCTTCTTTCTGTCCGACATTTTGTTTACAAGTTGCTATTTCACGTGCACTTGCCTCGTTTTGGAGATATCTTTATTTGGATCGATTCGTAGTAAACGTTTTCCATATTTGGCATTGAAATCCATATATGGATAGGCTCCGCCCATCACGAGAGTCTACGTAAGATGTTATGGCGGACAAGTAACACTTTTCAAATACGAAACCGGTCTTGAAAATAGAAACAGGTATGATCAGGTATTGTAACACTTATTTCATATCACCATTACTTAGAAATTGTTGGGAATAATAAGTTATAACCAGATATGATCAGATATGCAAAAAGAAAGTTGAAATATTCCCGGAACGAAATTTTTAATTTACTCCTATACGTTGAATGAGATCGATTTGTAACCCTAAATGGAGCACAAGCGTATCTAGATGGTATGCACTTTTCAAATCGTATGAAAATATATAATTGCCTTAATCGAACAATTGCCTTGCTGTGTTTGCATCTTCGTACTTATGTTTAAATTTAAACAAATGAGGATTAATCTGATATGTCTCGCATCTAAAACTAATTTTGACCCATTGTTTGATACAGTTAACGGGTATATGACATGTTGTTTATCTGTTACTAGACTGATGCAACCCTTTTCTAATAATTTGTTTATTTCATCTGTTACGAAATCAGGATTATCGCGTGCCGATTTATTGTTATCTAACTCAATCTGATTCGATAATGTAAGAAAAGGTATTGTATATCCATTTTCTATTACATCTACGATAAAATCATTAGCTCCAATCTCTTTCCATTTGTTTACACTTTCGCGTAAACGACATACACCTGTGGGTTTTTGAATAACATTCCTTTCGTTATTAGTGTAATGTGTATTGCTCGATACCTTAATGTCACGTGATATCTCGCTTGTAAACAAATGTGTGCTCGACTTATCATTATTAACATAATGTTCTATACTTATCTTATTCAAACTACTCCTCTGTTCCGCAGCTACCTTTGGGCATTCCTAGCTGTAATAATGTAGCTCCTGTGACAAACTTGTGTCTCGAAGGAACTACAAAGCGGTCCCATTCGTCACAATGGAGCAACAAATATATTTCAGTTGAACATAAAAATTCGCTATTTACGCTTCAAACATTTCATTATAACTATTACTGATGATCCCAGTCCTTGTTAAATCGGTTTGGCTGAAAAATGTATGCTTTTCAAAAGTAACAACAACCTCGTTCAAATTTATCTATCGTTCGCCATAACCGCAAACTACGGAAGGCGGAGCTTTTCTAAATATGGTATTTCTACTACGATATTTAGTATATTTACTACAGCTGATGTAAACATTCACGCCTCAAATCGCCAAATATGGCATCCAAAAAATACCAAAGTGAGGCTTTGACCGGAAAATGACCACAAATGACGAAATTCAAATTGTAGTTAAACAAATTTTCATTTTGTGGGAATTATATTCTAAAATACTGGTAGGTAATAAAAACTTGTTATAATAGTGGACAAAAGGAAAGGTTATGCCTTATTATTGATAAATGCAGGTGTCAGAAACTCTGTAAGCGAGCGCAAAAAATATCTGCGGCTGCTCTATTACGTGTAATGGCATCCCGTTAAAACCCTTGCGAGTAAGCAAGCATTTAGGGTTTTATTATAACTACGCATTCCCTCCTGCAATGTCCCCTTTCATTGCAGAAAAAGCATCTACCAGGCCTAAAAGCAGCATTCGTCGTCACCGGGAGAGGATTTCCAACAGCAGAGGCAGTTTTCTTATAGCTGTAGGGTGTTGTTTTGAAATCCACCTTTTTCTTTAACTTGTCTTTCTTAATTTTATTATCGGCTCTACTCTGTGCTTTATAAATCTTCTTTTCGTCATCCGAGTCGTCCGCCAGAGGGTTTGCGATATATTCATCCACGACTCGCCAACCTGTATCGTATCTCGTATGCCGGCATCCATGGCGTCTTGTGTAATTGCACAGCGTCTAGAAAGTGACGAATACCTATTCGAGCACACCTGAAATCCTTCCAAACGATTGTTTAACAACGTTGTCAAACTGTTAAGAACTTGATCCTGAGTATTTTTGACGGCGTTATGTACCTCAGCTTGTATCGTATCTCGTATGCCGGTATCCATGGCGTCTTGTGTAATTGCATGGCGGCTAGAAAGTGACGAATACCTATTCGACCACACCTGACATCCGAATATTACCGAACCATCTGATTGGTCGATTACATCGACTAAATACGAATATGCCCGAATAACGAACCGACAATACAATATTTTCCCGCTATTCTATAGCGAAACGCGGGAAAATATTATTATCAATAGGGGGTTAAGATTATGGTGTTGTTAAAAATTGGTGTTCAACACCATAACCCTAACCCCTATTCTCTGTTTTTATCGTTAGTTACGGTATTGTACTACATTTTGAAATTGGCCCTCTAAAACAAATCATCAATAAATTCTAAAAGTTTGTTTGCTTGCTTATATGGTGGTGTTTAACGCCACTTTCAACAATATTTCAGTTATATCGTGGCAGTGAGTTTTATTGGTGGAGGAAACAGGAGGACCCGGAGAAAACCACCGACATGTCGCAAGTCACTGACAAACTTCATCACATAATGTTATACACCTCGCCCTGATCGAGATTCGAACTCGCAACTTCAGTGGTGATAGGCACTGATTGCATAGGTAGTTGTAAATCCAACTACCATACAATCACAACCACGACAGCCCCTATACATATATGTAATAAAACTAAACATTGTGCTATATGTTTTTATCAGTTAATGTTTTTTTAACTTCAGATCTGCGTTTGCTGCCACAGCCTCTCCAAAGGACAAAGACATTGTAATTATTTTAGATGCAAGCTCTTCTATGAAACAGATTTCCGGTGATCAATCCAGATCAAAAATGGTTATCACCAAAGAATCCGCTCGGACTGTCATACAAACTCTGAATCCCAATGACAGAGTATGGTTCTTTACTTATTAACATATGTCAGATTTCAACAATAAGCAATACATATACTACTTCTATCATATTAAGAACTTAGGTTTATGGCATTTAACGCCACATTCAACATTAGTTCAGTTATACATGTATCAATCATGATGGTCAGTTTTCTTAGTTGAGGAAACCGGAATACCGGGAGAAAAAACCACCATCCTGCCAGAAATCACTGACAAATTAAACTTTATCACATATAGTTGTATCGAATGATCCTCACCATGAACGAGGTGCTAACTCACAACTTTAGCAGTGATAGGCACTGATTGCATAGGTAGTAACAAATCCAACATATGACCACGACGGCTCCTACTGTTTCTATCATATTAGGAAGGGGATAAAAACATTTAAAAAAATTATATTATAAATCGGTGTTAATCTTTCAATCATACAAACCATATCAATATTATAATCTGCTTTTTTGAATTTCATCAGCAAGTATTTGTACGTCTGAAATAATTTTTAACTTGTTAAAGGCGGTCAGTATTTTGTAAAAGAAGAAGGGAGACCTCGTGGAGCAGCAACTGCTTACACTTCAGGAGCACATGAGTTCATCCTCGATCTTTAGTTTTTATGTGTATGTTTTGTAGATCGTTGTTTGTCCTTTTTCTTTTGATCATTGAGTTGTCTCTGTCCTTCTTGGATTTACGGATTCTGAATACCCGTTTGGTATCGTCAAACTCTTCTAATCAATATATTTGCACCATTAATAGCTTGAAATGTAATTGAGATGTGTTTTGTCTGCAATGCAAAATATACCAATTTAAATATGAAATTTACCACCCGTTACATTAATTCTTCATTAATTTTCTTTCAGGTTGCAGTTATATCCTTCAGTACAGACATATGCAATCCTGACTCATCATATCATGAATGCTATGAAGACACGCTTGCCTTTGCATCAAAAGCCAATATTGATAACCTTAAGGAATATGTGGTCTCAATAATAGAAACTAACAACCCCGATAGTAATTTTGAAAATGCCCTTCTAAAGGCATTTTCATATCTTGGATCTTCAAACTGGACAACTGATGTCTCATTGAGAGGTATTTATTCTTATTAAAAATGATTTGTTAGAATTTATGCAAATTTGAAATCATGCGACTATGGATACAATGCTTATACATGCATATATATCATTAATTTTTTTTATAGCCACCATATAACTGAAATATTGTTGAAAGTGGTGTTAAGCACCATTACCTTAACCCCCGTTTTTCTTGATGCATGTAACATTATTTATTTTGGTACACTTCTTGTAATTATGAATCACCTTTAATTAACAACCACTAATAAATTAATTTTAGATTCACATGTCATTTTATACGTGTTTTGATTGGCTTAAAAAGTTGAGGTTATTTGTCAATGTACGGAATATAAAAATAAATGTCGTTCTAAAGGCGTCGCGTACCGTTGTCATCGGGTGATTTTTTTAAATGAGGCACCTTTCGGGTTGTTTCAATTTATTTCCGATTATTTGACTTATTTTGAAAAAATAAATGTATTTTTCAATATCATATCAAAAAAAGTTTGAATTATTTGTTCGGTGCATTCGAAATTTAACCTCAATCATGTTGTACACACCCTTACAATTGTGTACCCGCTACACGGTGAGGTTATTTCTTCATGAACCGAACAAAAATTACGATCAATCCTTAAATATATATATATATAAATGAACGTTAGAGAACACGGAAGGGGTAACCAAGAATGGACAATCCAGAGAGAGAGGCAGCGTTGAGCTCAAGACACAAAATGAAAAAGAGAAAGCAGAAATACTGGTTGGCTCAGGATTAGGATACTACTGTCCGAGTGGGGCTACAGGACTACACACGGACTGTTGTTTCAGTGAGCTAGCACTATAGAATTCAAACCAAGGGTGTTTGTCTTGTACAAAGCAGATCTCATCATCATCATCTCATCGAAAATTAACTTGTTTACGCCATGATGTAGCTGTAAAATTGCTGAGTTGGCATTAAACAACAATTACTCACTCACTTTTACACAAATGTTACATGTATACTGATATTTGTCATCAATTTCAGATCAAGTAATTTTGTTTCTTACTGATGGCGGATCTGATGCAGGTCGAGACCCAAGGGAGGTAATCAGAGATGAAAATGCAAAGCTACAAAACAGAGTTATTGTGTCTACGTATCTGTTAGGACCTGGTATGTTTGTGTACTTTATTTATAGAGCTGTAATATACATAATGCCTCTTTCATAGTCTATATTGAATGATATAAGCTTTTTTTCCAATGAATTATTGAATGAACGCTGTCAGACACAATATGTTACAAACTATCTATTGAGATCAATTGTGAAAACTAATAAGGAAAGCATAGTTGACAATATTATTATCTATTACAATCAAACATGAGTGTCCCTCCACATTTGAAATATTATTGAAGTTATCTTTCATTAGAGCATATACTGTATTATTTTATCCCACTTAATTCGCACTGGCCGCTGTTGCTGTTAAATGTCAGCCACTATTGAAGTTGTAATTTAGGAACTTTACTGTCTTTTTGCCCAGACATTGTACGACCATTCTCTATGCTGTTATCTTTATAGAAAACCCAAGGCTTGTTCAGAAGTCTCGTAATGAACCGTTAATTTA
>MJUT01036034.1:128872-141157 GCA_002080005.1 Gigantidas platifrons | reverse complement strand
AAATTATCTTATTATAGGGACATTGTAGTTTACAAATTTATTATATTTAATATCATGCATAATTCAATTCACAATTAAAGCAGAACATCTGATGATGAATGAGAAGATTGTGCATAATCTTTTCAAAACGTCTTGTTGTTTCATACTATAACTATACTGAATATGTTTCAGTTTTCTTGATTGTACAGTATGTCTTTGAATTCATTGTATTCTACGGACATCCTCATGTATTCCTGGTACACAGTTGGTGAATAACATAATTTAACCGAGTTTCTGAAGTTTCTGAAAGTTTACATGCCTATTGATACTGAAAACTAAACAGTTTCATTCAAGAGTGTCTACTGCTACAACTGTATATAGAACATTATTACACACGTTTGTTTAGCATGGACTGTCTTTTTTCATCATTTTCGTTACATTTGATCAAATGAAAAACAAAAAAATATTACATTGTCGAAACAGTTTCAAAATCCAATAGAAAGAGGCAAAAATGATACCCCAATCACACAAAGATATGATTTCTCACTTTCCTAGCTAGATATAGACACTTCAATAAAAAGTTAAAAAATGTCATGAGCTGGGCCCAAACCTCCCCTATACACTTCAGGTAAAATTTGATCTGCTCGTTTAATTTTCTTTTATTTTTTGGCAGTGTGTTTGAATATATCCACTGTAATAAATATAAAAATTCCAACCAACAGACTCTGAGCTATGAATTCACTAGCCATGTAGCACCTTTTCTCTCTGTAATTTTGATCACCGAGATGCTTGAAATCTGCATACGATCATCATATGATCAAAACATTCAACTGATTTTAAAGAATTATCTCCCTGTAGTGTATGGTACTCCCTTAATATACCTTTATTTGTATTTAATATGCTATACATACAGGTCCCCAAAAGTAAGTTGCATCTAAATGTGAAATGCTGCTACCATCATTCACTAGGCGACCACGTGGAACTGTAAAATAAACAGCTTGCAAGGTTTTCATTCCAGTTTCACCTCTGCAAAATGTTACACATCAAATGAACGATAGCTAAATAAAGGTTTATCCATCATTTATATACATATATAAAACATATATCTTGCTAATATTGAATGTACTAATTAAGTCTACTATTGGATTCATATTTGCCCTTTAGCCGAGTACTAAGCATTAAAAGAGATTTCATTTTGTAATTTATTTTTGTCAAGCCAAATGATAAAAATATACTGGAATACGATTGCATTTTTTTTATTATAATGCTAACGGATAACAACAGAGGGTCATGTCTTGTTTTGCGTTGTGTATAATGGTGTCCAACACATATTGTGTTGTGTTTTTGTTATGTTTATCTTTGTCTTGTGTACCCTATGTTGCCAGTTTCTCTGGATTGTCCATTTTGATTGCACTTTTGGTATTATCTAACGTTTATTTAACGGCAAGCGCATCCGAATCCTTTGGAGGAGACAATATCGTAGTCATAGTAAGCTAAAACAATACAGGACACAACAATTCCCCACAAAAAATTATAATTTGTATTTAAATCACGAATATTTGCTAAATATACCAAAATTAAAACAATTGGAGTAAAATGTAGAATATTCTTTATTACTTAAACAAGAAAACAAACCCCTGATAATTTCCCTACTGGAGTACCAGGAGAATTCTAACGACTTGTCACAAGTCTGATGAATTTAACACATAATGTTGTATCAAGTACACCTCACCATGAGCTGGATTCGAACGCACAACTTAAATGGTTGTAGGCACTGCTTGCACAGGTAGTTGTAATTCCAATTACCATACGATCATGATCATGACGCCACCTTTTTAAAGAATGTGTATTTTTATATGACTATAATGGATATTTTTTTAAAACTGAAAACGTGATTCCCTTTTGGCGCAATAGCGGAACAATTGTAATTTTTCCTGAGTTTATTAATATTGCTTACCTTTTCATTGAATCGATGATATCAGCCGAGCCCGAAGATCTCTCCAATGTTGTGATGTCTACTAATACGGGATCTTCATTCTTTAGCACGAAGGTGGCATCGGGGAGCAGTGGGTGTACCAGAGCTCTACCTGTATTATCTATTACAAAGCCGAAAGAGAAATTCCCTTCCTCAAAATATTCGACCTCTTTCAGAAGTTCACTTAGCTTTACATCAGTACATGCAACACCATGCAACCCGGAAGAGATAATTACAGGAATACACATCGACGTGATTAAGCCTGAAATAAACAAAGCATGTTTTACCTTCACGTCTTAGACAATGCATTGTCATTTAGTCATTTACAAGTACTTCATCATTCAGCAAAATGAAAAAGATAGGTAACTTTAAAATATTAACTGTTGTACACCAAACAAGAATAAATATAGCTTACCAGCCACTTTTTATGAAAAAAAATTAATAAAATGGCGAGGCTAATCTAGTTTGATTTTATATGTGTCTAAACCTCCACATTTATTGAAATGGTCCGACCATTAAGTGTTTTCTACATGTGTGGTAAATGGTTGGTATAAGTGCCGATCAGGTAAAACCAGAGACTATAAAATTGGTATTTGTTGCTTCCCCGCTAAGCACACAGCATTAAGGAGAAAGAACAAAGACTGCTTCGGAATAATATAATATTTCCGGATGGAGCGACATGTCTACCTGTGGACTGTTGTTTCAGTGAGCTAGCACTATAAAGGTCCAACTAAGCGTGTTGGTCTAGTACAAAGCGGACCTGATCATCATTTCATTGAAAATTAACTTGTCCTCGCCATGATATAGCTGAAAAATTGCTGAGTTGGCATTAAACAACAATCACTCAATCACTCACTCCATCCATTTAGCAATATAAAACAATTCTTTTGTTGTTTTTAATAACAACAGATGTAACACAATATGTCTAATATGAATTACGATTACAGTAAAATGTACCTATTCCTGATAGCGGATCCACATCAGGAATGGTGTAAATAGGATTTATGGTATTACTACGCAGATGCAAATAAAATATTGCCATTTCCATTGACAGTGTTTTGTGTTGATTCTGATCCACGTATGTATATACTCCTTCCTAGGAAAATATGAAACAAAATGAGCACTTAATGTTTGAATATCAATTTTACGTCTACAATATACAAATTAAGCAGTGTTGAATGCTCATTGTATCCACGTTAACAGACACTTTGCAGATATCCGACTTTGATTCTAAAATTATAAAAAAAAGTTTCTGTACCACTTGTCATAAACACTTCCCGGTCCTTTCCTCGTGCATGACTTATCACCATATTTGTAACTAGATTAACACGACGGGTGCCACTAGTGTAGCAGGAACTGCTTACCCTCCATTCGTCTCCGGTTTTTAGTGGGGTTTGTTTTGTGTTGTCTGTTCTTATTTGATTTACGGATTCCAATTATTCCTTTGGTATCTTCAAATTCTTCTTACATAAGCCATTTCACATAAGGCGGACAAAAGTTCAACACAAATAACATATATATATTTTTCCATAATCTGTACAAATTTTAATTTTGTAACAACTTGTGAATTTTTTATTTGCTGTAAAATTATCCTCTGATTTTTTTTTTTACAAGATTCAAGATATCTACAACTACGAGAATATTATATTCAAAATCGTTGTTCTTTCCATTGTTCTTGCTTGATCGGGTATCATATTTCCCATTGTAAGGGAATAAATCGTATAATATATATAGAGGTCTAGATGTTGTCAACATGCGATATTTACTGAGTTATATAAGGGTGATTTGGCCTCCAAGATATATTTTGCAAGGCAGAACATACTGCTTTCGGGTCCAGGGGACAAGCTGAGACTTCCACAAATAGTTGAAAATACCCACAAGCAATTAAAAAATCAAAATAAAACCTCTATGGCTATAAGGCTACAGAGCGCTTCAGAGATTTACAGGCCCCTTCTTGGCTCTGCGGACCCTGGACCGATGTACGACTGAACACCCCTCTTATAGGCCCTGTGGTTAAAAGATGAATAATTAACATCATATTTAACCATGTACATCAAATAGTTTTAAATCTAATATGTGGTTCAAGAAAGGTATTTNTTGGTATCTTCATAAACTCTTCTTACAGAAGCCATTTCACTTAAGACGGACAAAAGTTCAACAAAAATAACATATATGTTTTCCCATGATCTGTTCAAATTTTAATTTTGTAAAAACTTGTGAATTTTTTATTTGCTATAAAATTATCCTCCGATTTTTTTTTTACAAGATTCAAGATATCTATAACTACCAGCATATCATATTCAAATTCGTTGTCCTTTCCATTGTTCTTGCTTGACCTTGGTATCATATTTCCCATTGTAAGGGATTAAATCGTATAATATATATATAGGTCTAGATGTTGTCAACATGTGATATTTACTGAGTTATATAAGGGTGATTTGGCCTCCAAAATATATTTTGCAAGGCAGAACATACAGCTTTCAGGTCCAGGGGACAAGCTGAGACTTCCACAAATAGTTGAAAATACCCACAAGCAAATAAAAAATCAAAATAAAACATCTATGGCTATAAGGCTACCGAGTGCTTCAGAGATTTACAGGCCCCGTCTTGGCTCTGCCGGCCCCAGATCGATGTGTGACTGAACACCCCTCTCATAGACCCTGTGGTTAAAAGATGAATAATTAACATCATATTTAACCATGTACATCAAATAGTTTTAAATCTAATATGTGGTTCAATAAAGGTCTTTCCAACTTATGGACTTAAATATATTCTTAAGATATACATACCCTAATGATTCCGTGAGACACATCCGAATTAACCTGGGTAGCCATTTCATTTAACTGGGTTTTTACATCATCAGATGCCACTGAATAACGACAAAGGTAAAATAATTATTCTCTGTAACAAATCACAAATCCGACAAAAATACATTCTAGAGAAATATAGAGAAAAACAACATAAGATTCCATGGCATTGATTTCAAATTGTTGTTCAGGTTATTGCATTTCAAGCGCAAAACTCTTTTTCAAAAGGTTGACGTTAACTTATCCAGATAATTCAAGAAAGCATATATCTATTGCGTATTTACTACAATTTCCTTCTAGTGTTCAGAGGAAAAATTGGATCGGATAATTTGCATAGATTTTAACTATATACTTGTACTTCGCTCGTAGCAACCATAAATAAATTAACGGTTCATTACGAGACAACTGAACAAGCCTTGGGTTTCCGAATGGAAGTGCTTATATATGTACCCACTATAAAGATAACAGCATAGAGAATGGTCGTACAATGTCTGGGCAAAAAGTCAGTACAGTTCCTAAATTACAACTCCAATAGTGGCTGACATTTAACAGCAACAGCGGCCAGTGCAAATTAAGTGGGATAAAATAATACAGTATATGCTCTAATGAAAGATAACTTCAATAATATTTGAAATGTGGAGGGACACTCATGTTTGATTGTAATAGAGAATAATATTGTCAACTATGCTTTCCTTATTAGTTATCACAATTGATCTCAATAGATAGTTTTGTAACATATTGTGTCCGACAGCGTTCATTCAAAAGTCATTGGAAAAACAACTTATTTCATTCAATAGACTATGAAAGAGGCATTCTGTATATTACTACTCTATAAATAAAGTACACAAACATACCAGGTACTAACAGATACATAAACACAATAACTCTGTTTTACAGCTCTATAAATAAAGTACACAAACATACCAGGTCCTAACAGATACGTAAACACAACAACTCTGTTTTACAGCTCTATAAATAAAGTACACAAACATACCAGGTCCTAACAGATACATAAACACAATAACTCTGTTTTACAGCTCTATAATAAAGTACACAAACATACCAGGTCCTAACAGATATGTAAACACAATAACTCTGTTTTACAGCTCTATAAATAAAGTACACAAACATACCAGGTCCTAACAGATACATAAACACAATAACTCTGTTTTACAGCTCTATAAATAAAGTACACAAACATAACCAGGTCCTAACAGATACATAAACACAATAACTCTGTTTTACAGCTCTATAAATAAAGTACACAAACATAACCAGGTCCTAACAGATACATAAACACAATAACTCTGTTTTACAGCTCTATAAATAAAGTACACAAACATACCAGGTCCTAACAGATACGTAAACACAATAACTCTGTTTTACAGCTCTATAAAGTACACAAACATAACCAGGTCCTAACAGATACATAAACACAATAACTCTGTTTTACAGCTCTATAAATAAAGTACACAAACATACCAGGTCCTAACAGATACATAAACACAATAACTCTGTTTTACAGCTCTATAAATAAAGTACACAAACATACCAGGTCCTAACAGATACATAAACACAATAACTCTGTTTTACAGCTCTATAAAGTACACAAGCATACCAGGTCCTAACAGATACTTAAACACAATAACTCTGTTTTACAGCTCAATAAATAAAGTACACAAACATACCAGGTCCTAACAGATATATAAACACAATAACTCTGTTTTACAGCTCTATAAATAAAGTACACAAACATACCAGGTCCTAACAGATACGTAAATACAATAACTCTGTTTTACAGCTCTATAAATAAAGTACACAAACATACCAGGTCCTAACAGATACATAAACACAATAACTCTGTTTTACAGCTCTATAAATAAAGTACACAAACATACCAGGTCCTAACAGATACGTAAACACAATAACTCTGTTTTGTAGCTTTGCATTTTCATCTCTGATTACCTCCCTTGGGTCTCGACCTGCATCAAATCCGCCATCAGTAAGAAACAAAATTAGTTGATCTGAAATTGATGAAAAATATCAGTATACATGTAACATTTGTGTAAAAGTGAGTGAGTGATTGTTGTTTAATGTCAACTCAGCAATTTTACAGCTATATCATGGCGTAAACAAGTTAATTTTCGATGAGATGATGATGATGAGATCTGCTTTGTACAAGACAAACACCCTTGGTTTGAATTCTATAGTGCTAGCTCACTGAAACAACAGCCCGTGGGTAGTCCTGTAGCCCCACTCGGACACATTATCCTGATCCCAAGCCAACCAGTATTTGCACTTTCCCTTTTTCATTTTGTGTCTTGAGCTCAACGCTGCCTCTCTCTCTGTATTGTCCATTCTTGGTTGCCCCTTCCGTGTTCTCCAACGTTCATTTATATATATATATATATATATATTTAAGGATTGATCATAATTTTTGTTCGGTTCATGGAGAATAACCTCAATCAGGTTGTACACATCGTGTAACCCGTGCACAACCTGATTGAGGTTATTTCGAATGAACCGAACAAATAATTCAAACTGTTTTTGTTATGATATTGAAAAACACATTTATTTTTTCAAAATAAGTCAAATAATCGGAAATAAATTGAAACAACCCGAAAGGTGCCTCATTTAAAGAAAATCACCCGATGACAACGGTACACGATGCCTTTAGAACGACGTTTATTTTTATATTCCGTACATTGACAAATAACCTCAACTTTTTAAACCAATCAAAACACGTATAAAATGACATGTGACTCTAAAATTAATTTATTAGTGGCTGCTAATTAAACTAGTGATTCATAATTACACGAAGTGTACCAAAATAAATAGTGTTACATGTATCAAGAAAAATGGGGGTTAAGGTAATGGTGCTTAACACCACTTTCAACAATATTTCAGTTATATGGTGGCTATCAAAAAATAAATGATACTTATGTAAGCATTGTATCCATAGTCGCATGATTTCAAATTTGTATTAATTCTGACAAATCATGTTTAATAAGAATAAATACCTCTCGATGAGACATCAGTTGTCCAGTTTGAAGATCCAAGATATGAAAATGCCTTTAGAAGGGCATTTTCAAAATTACTATTGGGGTTGTTAGTTTCTATTATTGAGACCACATATTCCTTAAGCTTATCAATATTGGCTTTTGATGCAAAGGCAAGCGTGTCTTCATAGCATTCATGATGTGATGGGTCAGGAGTGCCTATGTCTGTACTGAAGGATATAACTGCAACCTGAAAAAAAAATTAATGAAGAATTAATGTAACGGGTGGTAAATCTCATATTTAAATTGGTATATTGCATTGCAGACAAAAAACATCTCAATTACATTTCAAGCTATTAATGGCGCAAATATATTGATTAGAAGAGTTTGAAAATACCAAACGGGTATTCAGAATCCGTAAATCCAAGAAGGACAGAGACAACTCAATAGCCAAAAAACGAAAGGACAAACAATGATCTATAAAACATACACATAAAAACTAAAGATCGAGGATGAACTCATGTGCTCCTGAAGTGCAGCAGTTGCTGTTCCATGTGGTCTTCCTCTTACTTTTACAGAATACTGACCGCCTTTAACAAGTTAAAAATTATTTCAGACCTACAAATACTTGCTGATGAAATTCAAAAATGCAGAATATAATAGTGATATGGTTTATATGATTGAAAGATTAACACCGATTTATAATATATTGTTTTAAAATGCTTTATCCCCTTCCTAATATGATAGAAACAGTAGGAGCCCCCCCAACTTGAAATCCTGGATCCGCCCCTGGTACGTGTACTATGCGTATTTCCCAAGTACAAAATTATTGAAAATATTGATTTTGCCCATGGAGGACAAAAGAAAATAAATATAAGAATGTAATTTTATTTCATATTCGCATTCACAGTTAGCAATAGGTGCCAGTGACCCAGATTTGATTGCAACGTTGTCCTCAAAGTTATATTTCAACGTGATGACGTGATCACTTTACATAGGTTCCAAAGTCTGTGCGAAAATAAAACGCTCAGCTAACCACCGTTAGTACTCGAGCGACACCTGTTGGTTAAATTTGGGTGAATGTTCCCTATTGTATCCGGTTGGGGGTCAATTTTATTTTTGATGAGTCTTTTTTTAATTTCTTAGTAAAGTCCCTTCATTATTCTGTAACTTACCATTTTTTACATACAAAGGGCAAAAGGGGAGGTGGGAGGGGGCATTTCAAAATATTTATTTTTTTTATTTTTCATCCAATATTAAGATATAGCAAGAGAAATAGAACAACGAATCTGAGAATAATTTGATCATTTTTTTTAAATATTTGAACCTGGTAAAAAAAATCAGTGAATAATATTTGTATACCCAATGGAAAAGATACAAGTTGTTAAAACATTAACAGTTTGGACAGATGTTGTGATTATATATGTCATTTTGATTGAACTTTGCATGACATTTGACCCTTATGTCTGCTTTAAAGGGAAATAACTCCTGTAAAACGTATACTTTTAGAATCAAAGTCGGCCATGTGTAATTGGTCTATTTAGTTTCTTTTCATATTTCTTACATACAACCAAATACTAGAAAACTGGAGAAGTTTCTGTGAAAATACTGTGCTTTTTTATGTGTTTTCCATAAGTCACAATTTACTGAGCTTCTCTAAGATTAAACTACGATTAAAAGTTAAGCCTAACTTAAAAAGAGACATCTGAAACATTGTTCGGACAATTGTCAAATATCTAGTCCATGTACATGCAAACAATTATTATTATTAATATATCTTTTTATTGGGGAAAATGAAATATTTGTATGCTGAATAGGTAGGGCCACTCCACTTCACCCTGATTTTTTTTCCACAAGAGGGCCAATTTCAAAATGTAATACAATGCCATGACTAAGGATAAAAACAGAGAATAGGGGGTATAGTTATGGTGTTTAACGCCACTTTTAACAACACCATAACCTCAACCCCCTATTGATAAAAATCCTTTCTGATGAATATATAGCATCATACTAGAGCTGACAGGTCAAAAAATAATAAATTGTGATATTTAAAATTGGAAATTAAATGCAAAATAAAACAATATTCTTTCCTCCCTGAATGTCATGTCGTTTAGTACATGTATACAGGTGTTCAAAAAAGGATGTCACAGTTCATGTAAAATGCGAAGGCCCGTACCATATAGATGACACGGTTAGCATAGTGTTTGTAATAATGAATAAACATTTAAATCTATAGCCAATAGTGCATTCGAAAATCATTACGTTGTATTTTTATGTCCGCATTCCAAACAAACACATTAAATTAAATATATCGAATAATTTTAAATATCTTATTTATATAATATACATGTAATATTTTATGCTTTTTAAGACGAATAGTTAGAAGATATCTAAGGGGTTGGTCCTACAACAGACCCTGGTCGGGTTGGGTTATGGTCTTTAACGCCACTTTCAACAGTATTTCAGCTATATCGTGGCAGTCAGTTTTATTTGTGGGGGAATCCCGATAACACGAAGAAATCCAAGACAACAGACTCGGAGACATCCGAATTTTACTATAGTGTATTACTGAAATAGTGTTATTCAAGATTTAATTGCCACAAGAAATGAGGGGGGTCTAATTAGTAAGGTCGTACGTGTTATTTTTCAACGGCCATGCAACCAAATACCCCTCACACGAAGATAAGTTTGAAGATATCTATGGGGGTAGTCAGAACACGTAAATCAAGGAACAGAACAACCAACTTCCCCTCACAGGAAGATAAGTTTGAAGATATCTATGGGGGTGGTCAGAACACGTAAATCAAGGAACAGACAACACAATGGTCAAAAGAAAAAGGACAAATGGACAAATAACGATCTACAAAAACATACACATAAAACTAAAGATCGATCAACACGAACCTAACAAAAACTGGGGGTGAACTCAGGTGCTCCGGAAGGTAAGCAATTCCTGCGCCATTAGTGTTGTCATATTGTTGATGATGATGAATATTACCGATGATATTGCGGATTTTGGCTATTCTGTTTAGGCTCTGGTTTAATTGAACCAATAGATTTTTAAATCATTCAGCTTTCAGATATTTCGGCTTTGAGGGTATCTAATGAAGGTTATTCTAGAAACGCGTTGTGCGCATTAAATTAGATATCTACATTTTCATACTAGTTCACCGCCCATTTTCATTTATAAGTAAAGGGGTATCGTTTTTAGCTGCACAGTATATCTTATTTACTAGAGCACCTTCTGCAAAATTAACAATCATTAATCAAGATAAGTTTATTATCTAAAATCCACAGAATGGATAGGTTATTGTGAAAAGAAGATTTACAGTAGTGATGATCAACAATTCCCACTGATATCACAAACACCACTTATCACCTTATGATCGCTTAAAATCATTGACCATAAAAAAGACCACATGACATGCGACGTTGGAAATCCGTCCATATCCTGACTTGGGACAGACCTGTACAAATATGTGGCTGGGCTATAGTTTGTTTTACCCCTTTTATAGTTCTTAAAATGTATGACAAATTGTATTATGTAAATACAGGACATACACCATCGTACACTTCACAGTATTCCTAGCACATGATTATCTAATCGTATAACCTTATTCGAAGTTAGGGTTTTATGGGTTTATGATGTCTAACGCCACTTTCAACAATATTCCAGTTATATTATGGCTGTCAGTTTTGTTGGTAGAGAAAACTGGAGTACCCGGAGATAATCATCGACTTGTCGGAAGTCACTAACAAACTATCACATAATGTTGTATCGAGTACACCTCGCCGTAAACTGGGTTCCAACTCACTACTGAAGTGAGCTGAGCGTGATCTGTATAATGTCTGTGACAGATGTCAGACTCAAAAAGATGGTCAACTGTTTTTCAACCTGATCATTATATCCATAAAGCGAACCATTTTAGCTAAAACGTTACCTGAATCGAGGATCGTAGTTAACACAATCTGTCCAATATGCGGAAGGATACATGATAGAAACGCCATCTGTTGTACCGTAGTGCTGCCATAAAACATTCTTATTGTTGTTGTAATTGTCCCTCATGACGTTTCCAACGGCATCATTTGGATATTTAGCGTCGGTTGCAGCAACGGGTGATTTCGTAACACATGCTGTAGAAAAATCTACCTTGAAATTAAAAAAAAATCATGTTCATGTGTAATTCAATTATAACTGATGCACATACACTACAATATAATTCTTATTGCTATGGTACCACCATGATATAACTGAAATATTGTTGAAAGTGGCGTTAAACACCATAAACCAAACTTATTATTGTCGTAAGACAAAAATATAATAAATATTCCTTATGGCAATATTGATGGAGCCCCGTGTTGATCATTTTTTTAGTTTTCTGTGTTGTGTTGTATTTTGTTTCTCTTCGCCCGGTATCTTGCGTGCCCAATGTTGCCAGTGCCTCTGGATTGTCCATTCTTGATTGACCCTTCGGTTTTTTCTAACGTTTATTGACTTTTTGGCAAACAACAGTACCACGTTATA
>MJUT01036034.1:86360-110156 GCA_002080005.1 Gigantidas platifrons | reverse complement strand
TAAGTAGAAAAAGATAATGGTAGTTAGTACATGTAGTATAATTTGTATTTCTAAATTGATTATTAGCTTTGTTAACAATTATTTATCCCAAAATTTAATGAAAATACAATTATATTATAGTTACATGTACTTACCAGCAAGTCAACTCTTCAAAGAATCCATGGACATCCTAATGTCTCCAGAGCCTTCAACGAGCACGCAAAATCACGAAATATGTGTAAATTGTACCATTCTACAAGAGGAGTTCACACGCAACAGCCAACAAATACAATGTCTACAGAATCAACTCAATACCCCCAAGATTGTAAACCAGTATTTACAGATAACTACATAGAACATGCAGCAACAACTTGTAAATTTGCAGTACTAGCTAGGTACAGTACTAGTAGTTGTGGAATAAACATCACGTAAAAGTCGTAAATTATACATTGGCATGCATTTGGTGTCAAGGTCAAAATCGTTTTATCGTTTGACTAAGTCTTCTACTCTAAAGGAGCTGCCATTATGAATTCTTGATAACCATCGTGTTAGTAAATGCAATATTATGAGTGATAGAAGAATGAAATTATCTACCATAAAAACCAGTTTTTGTTAAATTTATTCTACTTGAATACTTGCATATAGCAAAAGAGGGTTATGATCATGATGTTTAACACCACTTTCAATAGTATATTAGTTACATTGTGGCAGTCACTTTTATTGGTGAAGGAAGCCGTAGGACCTGGAGAACCACCGACCTGTCATAAGCCACTAATAATCTTTATCACATAATGTTGTACTTTATATAAGACATATTTTATTGACCATGAATTAGACACAAGTTATAAAGTTAGATGTCTTCTCTGTTACATAATATAAATCATCAAAAAGACAATATTATATTATATTACAAAAACACAACAATACTTCGTTCAAAATTATTTGAGTAAAATGGCATAATTCTGCTAGAGAATTTGATATTGATGTTGTATCGAGTACACCTCACCATAGACAGGGGTGCAAGTTTTGCATTTGTAATTGCAACTTGCATATGATTATGACCATTATAGCCCCATATACATTTTACAGAAAAAAATGTCCAGGATTTGTCTTCTACGGTGCAAATGATTAAATGACATCACATTTTCTAAGTCGTAAACAAATTATGAGAGAAAGAGATAGACATACTAATGTAGGGAAGTTGATATAAGCTTTCAAATGTTTAAAAATTTTAATTACTATAATTGATATTCCTGTTGTACATGATGTAAAATAACAACAAATAATATTTCAATTTGAGTGGATGTGCAATAAAATGTATCTTATACAGATATAACATGTTTGGGGGTGGGGGCTTTGATATTTATTTATATGCATTACAAAGAAAAATTTCTTTTTCAGATATTATTGGTAAATGGTGGCCACATGTATCTAAAAAGGATGCAACTGGAAAGTTGACAGGAGCCTTAAAGCCAAAAACCTGTTCAAGAAGCTTTAAAATTAGATATCTACTTAGACAATAGTGCCAAAAACACTTTTTCTACAAAGATAGTGGACATTGTTATTTCTTTGAAGAATTAAAATAAAACAAAAAGTATATTATGTTAAATGATTTCATTGTCAAACATAAATCTACTTTTTCTGATTTTATGGAAATTTGTGTCGAAATTTTCAGTAACAGTACAGAATTTTTACCGAATGTAGTTCTAAAACTTTTTAACAAATGTAGTGTGGAGATTTTTTCCTGATATAGTTCGGAAATTTTTTCCGAATGAAGTTCGGAATTTTTTTCCGCATGCAGTTCGTAATTTTTTTCCGAATGAAGTTCGGATATTGCACCAAATATGGCAAAGCTAATGCGGAAATTTTCTCCGAGGTAGCTCGGAAAAATCTCTGCATCTGACAATATTTTCCGAACTTAATTCGGAGTATTCTGACAATTCCGAATTTTTTCCGGGGTCATTCGGAGTATTCAGACAATTTCCGAATTTTTTCCGAGCTCATTCGGAGTATTCGGACAATTTCCGAAATTTTTTCCGAGCTCATTCGGAGTATTCAGACAATTCCGAATTTTTTTCGAGGTCAATTCGGAGTATTCGGACAATTCCGAATTTTTTTCCGGGGTCAATTCGGAATTCCGAACTTATTTCCGAATTATATGCGGAAAAAATGCGGAAATTCATCAAAATTCTCTGTTTTTTTCACGAAAATATTTTTTTCTAATTCGGAAACGTCCGAATATTCCGAATTCTATTTTCCGAGCTAATATTCGGAATTTCCTGCTACAGGTATGTTGGTGTTATCTGTACATGCTGTAAATATTCCAACATTTTTTGTGGTACATGTACATTCACATACATTTTTCTTTGTACATGTATAAAGAACAAACAACAATTACTTATGTAAGTTTGTCATTGACAGTGGCCCCCTTTTTATATTCCTTGTCATTGCGAATTAATTGTTGAAAATTGAATATCTTTCACAAAACTGGTAAAATATAGGACAAATAAGGTCAGTGTCATAAAATGTACCACAGTATTCTCCCATTCTACTTTTGCAAAGATGCGGAAGTGTACAAGTTTACATGACTTATACTTGCAGAGATACGAATGTATGAACACACACATTAAAAACTTAACCAAAGTCAGTGAAGCATACGATGTGGTCATAATGATCAATGTTTGCCTGGTGCCTAACAACTATCCAAAATGCATGATCTATTTGCAAGGTTTGATTATCTGACCATGTAGAATTGCTAAGATTTGAACATGGATGTCCATCTTAACCAAAGACAATCAAGTCCTAAACCACAAATGCATGAAATGGATGCCTAGGTTACTCCAGTCATTGAACCTAAGTTCAATGGTACTTGCCACAGTAACAGCGACTAGTTTGCAACATATATTCTGACAGGAAAATCGAAGAATTTGCTTAGAAATGCATAAATTAGAATCAAATATGCTTTGAAATAGTCTTTTTGATTCTTATTTTGATGATTTTATATGTAATAAATCGATTATAACATTACATTGTTCCATATCGTTCCTTGCATCAACCTTCGACCCAAATCATTATCAGCCCTCAAGCGGGTCACTCGGGCTTGATTCTCGGGTTGATATGCGATCCGATATGAAAAATGCAATGTAATAATCAATACCCACTGTTTCATTTTCTTGAAATTTACTCTATACATGCATAGTCATGTACATTTTTTTGTACATAACACTGTGTATATACCAGTCGTATGAATTTTCATAAATAGAGAAAAAAGTGAAAATTTAGATGTTGGGATAATATAATATATATAAAAGAAACATACCAAGCGTATGAGATGCAGGCTCTATCCTGTCTGTTTCTGTATCATTCTTTGTAACTTGTGTGATTCTGCAAATTCCATTTGTACCTTCACCTACAACCTCAACCATATTTCACGGCTCATCACTGCATTAATGCTACGGTCTGGTTTTGCCTTGGAGAGGATGAGCACAAGTCCGTTTTTTTCTGGTCCAATAGATACCGAGGTCCGAGCTCATCACGATGTTGTTCGCAAATATGACGATTCTGAGATGTTGAGATGTTGACATTTATCCCAGCTCTATTTAAGATTAGATAATTTTCAGGGATTTCTAGTTCTTATGAATTTGATTTTAGATACCTCAGATGATTAATTATTAGTTTAGAACAGTTTGTCAGCGTGTTCAAAGCTTTGTTCTTGCAATTCTGGCCAAAATCACATTTTTTTTCTCATTTCCCTCCATTTTTCTAGTGAAAGGTTTACTGCCTCATTATTGAAGAGTTCTACAAGGGGAGGTAATTTCGAGGTATTTTTAAAGTGCTATAATGCAAAGTTTTAAAATACATACAAAAAAATCCTTAATACTTAAAATCCATAAAAAATCTTTTAAGGTCTGATTCATATTGATAAATAATATAGGTTAGTATGAAAAAATATAATTTTTAAGCGTTTTATCAGTTTTTAGCGTTAAAATTGGTTTTCATGCCTTGTTAGATAGTCATATTCTACGATCAAATTCAAATAGTTTTAAGCAATACTTATCGAAATAGTAGCATCTTTCTGGAAATTGGATATATCCATAGTACAGAAAAAAGTAGGAGATGTATCAAAATATTTCACAGATATTTCCGAGGAGTGGGTGTTATATTGCAAGGTTTTTGTTCCAATTTTCAATTTGAAAATGCGATTTTCTATTTGACTTAATATCTTATCTAAAACTTGACCATTTTCCAAATAACTTTACAGATGAATCGTCTAACATGGTCTCTTACAGAAAATACACAAAAAGTCAAACAACTGTAATACTCATTGTATAAGTTTTTGGGTGGTTTGCATGGTTTTCTCATGATGGACTTGCACTTAATGAAATACCCCGTAGCATGTTGAACGTTATTAATAATTAATCTCACAGCATGCAGGATTCATAAAAAAACAAAAATCTCACAGTTATATAATAATAATAATAGCGGTACAAATCGCTTGCAAAAAGAAAAAACAACAACAAAAAAATACTACATAATATAGCGGCATCGTCCGCATATCAACAATATAGCGGCAACGTCCGCATTTCAACAATATTATATAGCGACAACGTCCGCATTTCATCAATATAGCGGCAAAGTCCGCATTTCAACAATATAGTGGCAACGTCCGCATTTCAGCAATATAGCGGCAACGTCCGCATTTCAGCAATATAGCGGCAACGTCCGCATTTCAGCAATATAGCGGCAACGTCCGCATTTCAACAATATAGCGGCAACGTCCGCATTTCAACAATATAGCGGCAACGTCCGCATTTCAACAATAGAGCGGCAACGTCCGCATCATTCAATATCTGGTATCTAAATGCAGCACTAATACATTTGAAATAAATTTGTGTTCAGAAAATACAGAATTATCAGCTGAACCTGTTACGAAAAATCTAGATGGAGTCTCGTACTCTGTATAATCTTTTACAATACTAATAAAATTTTCATTTTCAGGACAAACCAACATAGGCCAAAATATAGCCGATTTCCACTTAGGTACGACTAACATAGCTGAATATGTTTTATCGTATGAGCAATCAAAGATACAGGCGGAACAAGCCAATTGTTATCTACAGACCAATCATATGTAAACGCATCAATACCACTTGACAATGGATCTAAGAATCGTGAGTTAAATCTATGCAACTTGTTGTTGTTACTGTTAGCAAATCTGTCCATAGTAAAGGGTCCCCAAATTTGATTAAAATAATGAAAAATTATGTCTGCTACTGACCAATCATCGAAGTCGAATATTCTACTGTATTGATCTGCTATTTAATTCCCTGGGTATCCACTGTACTTTTAAGCATATACAATTTCGTACGCAAAAATGAAAAATGTCAATGGCTAAGGATTGCAAATCATTTTTCATGCTACCAACTTCAGAAATTCTTTCTACATTTTGATTATCAGTAAAAAGCTTGACAAATTTGTTTTTGAAAAAATCAACACACCCTTTCAAAGTAATCTCCACAGCCTTCAACTCTCTCCGGGTTGAACTTTTTATAATTTCATCATTTGTCCACATCTTATGGACGATGTCATTTGAAAATTGTACAGTATAGCCAGCCCCTGCATAAGAACTTGCGTCAGAGAAAACGATCCTCTCTGGGATTCTCTGAATCGGTGCAATAACACAATTTGGTAACGACTTCAAAGAAGACAACCAAAAATGTAACTCTTTTATAGAAAAATCATCTACATGAACAACTGAATCCCACGACGATCGTTCGTTAATGATGTAATGTAAATGTCTAGTCATCAATCTACATATATTACCAAGTGCTGGAGAAAGAGCTATTATTTTGCTTACAACTGCAGCCACTTTTCTAGTAGTAAGCTGATTAACATTATCAACTACCAATTGTAAATATTTCAAAATATTGTGCATTTTTAAATCTGGCACAGATAAAATACCTTTGTTCAGATTCCAGACAAAACCTAACCACTCTAAACTCCTTTGTGGCTTCCACACACATTTTTCATAGTTCGGAAGAAACCCCGTCGACAACAAATATGTCAAAACTTTTCCTGACATGTAATTACACGATTCCTCAGAATCAGCAAACCCGAGACCATCATCTAGATATACAACTATTAAAAAACCTTTAGATCTCCAAAATTTTACAAGTGGGCGGACTATTTTGGTAAAAATAAAACACGCAGAACTTAGACCAAACGGCAAGGAAGTAAAAGTGTAATAGTTAATTATGTTATTTTGTAGCCATGAAAAACCCAAGTATTTTTGAGAAGATAAATGCAAATCTATATGATGATACCCGTGCCTTAGATCGAATTTATAGCAATACTTCTTGTTTGCAGCATACACTTTCGCTTGTTTCACACCTTCATATTTAAATTTTGTTAATGTTAAATACTTATTCACATGTCTAAGGTCAAGAATCAACCTTTCTTTTCCTATCGAGTTGACCGAAACAGACAATGGATTTACTACTTTTGGCAAGCTATCAATTTTACACACAACCCCTGTAATTAACAAATCATTTATTGCACGATTTACAAATTTGTGATGTTCAAGTGCCGATTTATTATTCTTTAATTTTACTGAAGGCGGTTCTTCCTCAAATTGTAAAAAATAACCATATTCTAAAATAGGTAAAACTAAATTCCTAGAACTGTCTGCTAACAACAGTTTTTCTGTCCAAAAATTGATGTTTTGTTTCAATCTACCCTTGACATTATGAATTACTACTATTTCATTATCATATTCATATGTTTCTAAACAATAATTAGAGTTTATAAAAGGCAATACCTCATTTTGCGCTGGTACTCCTTTTTTCTGTTTTTTTCTGGACAGTTGAGGGACCAGTGTCCGACAGCACCACAGTAGTAACAGGTGTCCTGGGCATGAAACTTTCTTCCGACTTGCGGCTGATATGTGCTGGATCTGTTTCCAAAGTATCGTTGAGTTGTTTGACTAGTGGCAGCTGTGTTGACGTTTTGGCGCTCATGTGGTTGGCTAAATCCACGAAAAAGTTTATCTGCGGAAAACCGTTTTGGTGGTTCCTTTGGAAAAGAGGCCTTTCTTTTTCGAATTGCTCTTGTTTCTGCTTGTCGAAGTCTCCGCTCGTCGTCAGAATCGTCAGCAAGAGGATTGCCCTCATACTCACTGACGGTGTCCCATCCATATTTATCTCCGATTTTCACCTTCTTATTGCGTGCAGCAATTTCCTGTTGTGAATTGTCTAAGAGATGCAAGGCGTCAGTTAAATGTCCTGCAGTCACAGCACTTTTGATACGAGACAAGTCCTTTGAAACACTTTCCTTGAAATCACACTGATTTTTATTGCTAATGTACTTGAATTTAAATTCTTTCTTACTAGTATCCACGGAAGATGCTGGTATTTTTGCCTCCAATACGTTAAAAATCACCTTTTTCTGTTGCTGTAGTGCGTTATCTAACTGCTTAGATAGTAACGAAAAAGAATCGGCAGTACTTAAATTCTCTGATGCATTTTTGGAAGACAAATTGCCAGTAACATTACTCCAATTTTCTTCGTCAGACATGGATATGGTAATCGGGTAGATCGGAAAAAAAAATCGTGTATATTTACAGCAAACTTGGCAGATGTTTTCTGTTCAGGTGTAAGCTCTCGATTGACTAAATTCCCGCCATGTACCCGACCGGGTAGACTTTCTACCACGAGAAAAACGTGCGTATTCATACACCTATTGTTAGAATTATTTAGCCCTGTACCGAAAAGAAATTTATTTAAGCAAGGTGAAAATGTATCCCCCTTTTGTTCTGGTTATTTTTAAATGACTTAGAATCCTTTTTTGAAGAAAATAATGTGGAACCATTATGCAACATTTACAAACCTTTGTAAAGAATCTATACAAATGTACATGAAACATTTTCTTATTTTATATGCTGATAACACGGCTTTAATGGTTGAGTCCTTAGATGGACTACAAAAAACATTAAATTGCTTTGAACAATATTGTGATTTATGGAAATTTACAGTGAATACAAATAAGACTAAAGTGCCATTTATAGTAAGAAGAAAGTCAGGCAAAATCAAAGCTTTAAGATTAAAGGACAAAATATTGAAATTATAGATTCATACTGCTATCTCGGTATGCTTTTTAATTATAAGGGAGGGTCCGGTAGTCCGACGGCCCATTAGTCCGAGGGCCTGTTAGTCCGACAACCCACTAGTCTGACAACCCAATAATCCGACGGCCCATTAGTCCGACAACCCATTAGTCCGACAGCCCATTAGTCCGACAACCCATTAGTCCAACATGACAGTTCGTTACGGTGGGGGACTAAATTCTACATTGTATTACCATTTTTATACGCCCGTCTCGAGATGGGCCGTATTACATGTATGTGATTGGGTATGGCGGGCGGGCGGGCGTCCACACAGGTTTCCGCACAATAACTTTAGTTCTGTATATCGGATCTTTACCATACTTGGCCACATGATTTCCCTGTGGAAGGGGAACAACCCTATTTATTTTGGGGTCATTAGGTCAAGGTCACCGTTACTATAAATAGAATTTTTGACAACAGGATCGTTTCCGCACGATAACTTTAGTTCTGTATATTGGATCTTTACCAAACTTTACCACACATTTCGGCAAATTCATGACCGGTGTGACCCGCAAAAAAAAACACGGGTGAGTTGACATGTATGGACAACGTTCAGTTATATAGGGTACATGTATATAGGAACCACCCTCATTGTCTGTCGGAATTCCCTGAAGGACATTAATGAGACTTAGTATGCCTCTTGCATTTATAGGTTGTCGGACTAATGGGCTGTCGGACTAATGGGTTGTTGGACTAATGGGTTGTCGGACTAATGGGCCGTCGAACTATCGGGAAGACCCCTCCCAATGGGAATTTTTGCAAAGCACGCAAGAAAATAACAGAACAAGCTCATAAAGCCTTATTTGCAGTTTACAGAAAAATTAGAAATACAAGTATGCCTGTAGATCTTCAGTTGAAACTGTTTGATTCTTTGGTTAGTCCAATTCTATTGTACGCTTCTGAAGTATGGGGTTTTGAAAATAAGGAATCTATTGAAAAGGTACATTTACAACTGTGTAAGAACATTCTTAAAGTACGGAGTACTACACCTAACTATATGGTATACGGAGAGCTAGGTAGATACCCTATGGAAGAAATGGTTAAGCGGAAGATTGTATTATTTTGGAACAACCTTTTATGTGAAAGTAATAAATTGTTCTCTATATATTGTATAAGTTAATGTTCAAATTACACGATCAAAATCCGTCATATTTTAAATGGATGTCTTATGCTAAATAATTTTATGATGATACTGGGTTGAGTTTTACATGGAATGATCAAATACCCATGGAAAGAAATGTTTTGAAAAACTTGATATCCTCTAAGTTGAACGAACAATTTATACAAAAATGGTTTTCGCAGATGAACAATTCTTCTCGGGGTTTATTTTATTCAGAATATGAAAGGGAATTTGGTCTAGAAAAAATATCTAGTGAAACTGAATTCATATGATAAGGCGATGATAGCTAAATTCAGATGTTCCAATATCAAATTTCCCATTGAAACAGGAACATGGAACGGGGTACCTAAGCATGAAAGAATTTGTAATCTCTGTGGAAACTGAATTGGAGATGAATTCCATTATTTATTCATCTGTGAAAAACAGGAAATTAAAACCATTAGGGAAAAATTAATTCCTATATATTACACGATATATCCAATCGAACTGAAACTTTCACGACTGATTATGTATTGTCATGTAGAACTGTACAGGAATCTGGCATCTTTTCGTAAAATTATGGTGCGCTTTTTACAGACAGTCCGATTTCTTTCTGGTATGTTATGTATTTATTATTTTGTGTTGTTGTATTGCATATATGATACGTCTATTTATATTGATATAGAATTTGAATTTTTTATGTCCTCTTGTACACCTGTGTGTCTGAGGTTGTATAAATAAAATATTGTCTTCTCTTGTCTTATGGATTGCATAATACATGTAAAGAAAACTAACATAATTATCAATACAAAACTAAGCTGCATGTCAATTCTGTCGAATCCTGTCATCTTAGAAGATAATCACCTCTCCTCGACCAATGAGAAGCTTGGAATTTTTACTCTTATTTTTATAAAACACTGTTTTCTATGCCTTATAAAATGTCACGATTGACTGGATTTGCATTGTTCTTTTATTAGGTAAAAAAAACAAAATATAGAGCAAAGCAAAAGCTAAAAATATAACTGAAATTTCATATATTCAATATGTCGATATCGTTTATGGAAAAAAAAGGCATCTTTTCTTGGTACAAAAATAAAATAGATATATGACAGTATAATGGAACAAAATGTAAACGGTTGATTTCAAACATAAATTTAATAGCTATTTATATTTATTATATAGATAGCTGTGAATTACAGAATTTTCCGAGTTAAATAAAAACGATAATTTCACAGTGAAATTATCGTTTTTAATTTCACTCTCGCTATATTTCGCGCCACTTCGTTGTCGGAACTACTTTTCTGACAACGAAATGGCGCGAAATATAGTGAGAATGAAATTAAAAACGATAATGTCACTGTGAAATTATCGTTTTTATTCAACTCGGAAAATTCTGTAATTCTACGCTACACACGTAATATAGTGCAATTAAACTCATTTTATATTAAATTCGATTCGAATCATTTTTTATCTATATAATATAACTAATTAACGAGTTTCATTATCAAAAATATGTCACTCATGACCAAATAACGTTGTAACTCACTCATGCGCTGCGCGCATTCGTGAATTACTGGGTTATTTGGCCATACGTGACATATTTTTGATAATGAAACTCGTCAATTAGTTATAGTATAATTAATATACAATTTTTTAAATAACTGTTTCATGTATAGTCTTCCATTGCTATTGTTGGATTACAATTCCTCTGCCCATTGCACCCATACATTAATTTCCCAGTTTGTTGCATGTTTAGGTTTTTTTTTTGAATTCGGTCACTAATCCGATTTTCAAATTCTGTGGTAGACACAGCATCTGCAAATCTATTATTACTACTATTTGCGGGTTTGTTACTGAAAATTAGTTGCTGAGTCTGAATTAAATCTAAATTTTGTAAATGCCAATCTTGGTTTTCTTCAGAAAAAAACTTAAAGCAAGGAACATTTCCATCCATCTTTCTAACTATAACATATAGATAATTACTATTATGGGGGTTAGCATTTTTAAGGTAGCACTATACAAAAAATGATATTTTTTCATCAAAAATTTGTTTAATAAATTTTTATTTTATTATAATATTCTTGATACATAATAATGTACACAGGTGAAAAAATAATTCAGATATGATGTAACATTAATGAGCATTACTTTTAATTAGTTTTGTAAACAAACACATGTGCTTGAATCAGACATGATAAAAACAAGTGGGCAGTCCGTAATTGTTTTTCTATTGGATAATTTGATAGTTTTATTACCACTGGCCAGTAATACTTGAGATAAGAGGTGATTCCATTAAATGAAGGGGAAAGCAGCATGGATGTAGCTAACTTTTCATCAATACCAAAATAAATAAATTAGTTATTTGCAATGGAATTTATTTCAAAATATCTAATGTATAATTTTAATTTAGTAAAATCCAACTAAAAGGGAAGAATACACATAATGGACAAACTAAGGTTCCAGGTGATTCCTGTTTTAATTAGCGGTTCAGTCTGGTCAGTGGAGGTGGAGTTTTGACCTTATCAGTAGGCAGTTAACCTCAAGCTAGGTCAGAGTGATGTAACTTCTCCCGCCAATTTCATGCGTTTACTGCACAGGGTGTGCATTTTCAAGCTATATTTAGAGTTTGTGTGACGAAATTCTATCTTTCTGGTCAAATCATTGTTAATTTATGATTCAAGGTCAATCCTGAAGTGTTCCCATGGCACATTTATGACTTTTATTCAAGAAAATGGGGTACCAAGAGGAAAATTACAACTTTTGGGATTTTTTCACTACAATTTTTGACACAAAATGTCAACTTTGAATTAAATTAGCTCCTGCATTGGTACCCTTAGAGGCTTGGTTTTGATATATGTTGTTCTTAGACCTATTATCTGCAAAACATTGTCTCCGATTTCTGATAAAATTAATAGAACAAATTCTACACACAATTAAAGTTGGTGAAATCTTATGAAGTCCGGCTGTATACACATAATGGGACTTTAAGAGAGATTTTAACATCACAGGAAAAATCTGAGACACGGTTTTGGAGGTCATGCTGTGTTGATTAAGAAATTGTAAAAAATTGTGCTATATGAAAAAACATGAAACAGCTAATTTTGGTCAAGTGCACACATCAAGATTTTGCAACTAATTGCATAATAATTAATTATGTAATTGTTACATAATAATAATATTATAATCAGTGGAAAGATATATCTTTCTTCCTTCAAATGGTACCTCATTTGTTAATTTTGATGCAATATTAAGAAAGTTACAGCTATTTTCAGATGGAAGATTGGAGGGGAAAAATCTTTGTATAGTGCTACATTAACACATGGTCCACTTATTTAAGAAACAGTTTTAATTATGATCACATTAAACAGAAATGTCTTAAGCGTACATTTTAATTTTATTTGTTTGGACTTTTTAAGCGAATACATTTTTCTCTGTACAGATACTGAAAGTTCATTATTTGACTAATTATTGCTAATTATCGTTTCTTTTATTTTTCTCGGATATGTGATTATGTTCTAAATTGGTAAAACACTAGGTTTCCAAGTTTTATGAACTTTAAAGCTCTCGGCTGCGGTTCGAGCTTTAAAGTTCATAAAACATGGAAAACTATTGTTTAACCTATACATACAAGTGAGCAAAACTCAGATGATATTGGTGAACTTCAATCTTTTGTTGTTGGATTAACTGGAACAGTGAATATCAAGAATGGCTAATTAATCATTTAAAATAATTTCTGTTAATACAAAATGACACGTACTTCTTTCCACTTTCTTAGACGTCACATTTCGCTTTAAAATAAAAATAATTATTAAAAAAATAACAATAACAAAATCAAAAGAACGCCGTACCGTCAGCACAGCTCGAACATCCATCCAGAGAAGTGTAGAGACAGGGACAAATCGGTAGCCCCTAACGCATTCTCCTGACTTTTTACAGGCATTTCAGCTTTATGAAGCACTACATCATCTCTTAGTGTAATGATGCAGTCATGTGGGTGTTTTCCATATTTGAGATAAATGCTGATCTTCACATACAAATGAGTGAATAGCGTTGTTGTAAAGATGGTTTTGGTTTTTGGTGTTTAACATAACTTTCAACAATATTTCAGTTATAGCGTGTTGGTCAGTTTTATTGGTGGAGGAAACCGGAGTTCCCGGAGAAAACCACCGACCTGCCGAAAGTCACTGACAAACTTTATCACATAATGTTGTATCGAGTACACCTCGCTTGAGCGGGGATTGAACTCACAACGTTAGTAGTGATAGGCACTTATTGCATAGGTAGTTGTAAATCCAACTATCATACGATCACGACTACGACGGCCCTTGTGTAAAGAAGATTGAGTTATAATCTTGAACTTAATACATACAAATGTAATATATTTATACTATACTGAACCGCAAAAGAAACGTCGCAACAAATTACACAATCACAGACATTTATTTTGAAATACAATAAACATAAAATAAATTCGTTTTACATTGTTTGAATGGTGAATTTATTGTCTCTAGGTTATGAAGTTATATCGAATGTCTCAATAAAGCAAAACTACAACATTTTGATGCTTTAATTCCACTTTAATAACGAGTACAAAAAATGTATGTCCACCACCAGCGTTAATCACAACAGAACATCTTCGATACATCGAGTTGACCAGGCGATTGATGAATGCGATAGGAATGCGTGCCCAAACTCTCTGAAACGCTACCGAAAGTTCAGCTGCAGTTGTCGGGCTTGGCTGCTCTGTATTCAAACCGTCTTTGAATTTCGTCCCACAGATGTTCAATAGGTGTTCAAATCTGGACTTAGAGCTGGCCAGTTCATAACATTTACGTTATTCTGCTGCAAGAAGTCTCTTGTTTCCCTGGCTGCATGCGCACGCATATTATCCTGCTGGAACGTCTTGTTTTGATGACGTGCGAAATGCGGCATAACATGCGGTCTCAGAACTTGATCGATGTAACGGGCAGCTGTTACTCCATTGCCTCTGCCCGGGCCAAGATTCTTGATGATAACTGGACCAAGTTTCACGTCGAGTCCGATGTCACCCCATACCATGATGCTTGGACCGCCCCAAGCATTCCTTTTCATCATGCAGTTGTCATCATATGGTTTTCCTCGCCTTCTCCACAATCTTGTTCTGCCATCTGCGTTGAGATGCAGTAACGGCTTTCGTCAGAGAAGATGACGTAATGCCACTGCTGGTTACGCCAATTTTGTCGCTGCAATGCCCATTGAAGACGCTCTTGTCGGTGTCTTGGCGTAAGGACAGGTCCCCTGGCAGGACGGTAACATCTGAGATTGCTGGCAATTAATCGACGGCGAACCGTATCAGCACTTATTGGTCGCTGATGTGTTCCAACAGTCTGTCGTGCAGTTTCAGTAGCTCTGGTGAACCGATTCCGCAAATGTTGAAGGACCATTAACATGTTCTGGCGAGGGGTGGTAACCTGTGATCTACCGCAGCGTGGTCGGTCATTCGTGCTGTTTGTGGCATTGTAACGTACCCGCAGACGTTCAACTGTCCGAACATTACAGTTGAAGTCATTAGCAATCACTCTAGCAGGTTGCCCAGCATGCAGTCTGTCTACCTATGGCTTGTTCTCTCTGTTGTGGAGTCAAACGTGGCATAGCTTCGGTGTCAAAACTGATACTGACAATCATCTTATATATTTTTTTGACGGCGACTTTCTCAGTGAGAAATTGCGCCCATCACATCACCTGACAATCATTGAAATTTTCAAGCCTTTTATACCCATACCGAAGCAGCAAAATCATGAGCATTTAACCATTCAAAATTTTTACCGCAAAGTGTGTCCCACGAAGGGCGGGAGATTCGAGTGTTCTACAACATTAGATAAAAATCACCCAAGCGGAAATTTCCTTTAAATGTGGCTGATGTTTACCTTGTGTGTTAATCAACACATATATTTTCAAAAATAACATTTTTAATGGTTATTTCGGTATTAAAAATTTTTTTTTTTTAAATGCGACGTTTCTTTTGCGGTTCAGTGCATATGACGTAATATTTGTATCTATCAACAACAACAATAAATAAAATAAATAAATAAATCTCATGATTAGTACATTATACACAGTTCAAGTTAAGAATACAAATGAAGTTTTGAGTAATTGGTGCGCTGATTGCTTTTATTGTACAGGAATTATAAAATCGTGATCTACTCTCAAGTCCACGCCGGTGACTACTTTTTCAAGTCTCACTGCCATAAAACTTTTGAGTGCGATTTTCATTTTCGTACCCAGATTCGTCCAACCAGAATGCTGAATTTGTTTCAATGACACTCTGATTGGATGATTTTTTATTTCGAGTATGAGAACAAAATTCGCACTCGAAAGTTTCATGACGATAAGATATGATGTTCCGAACGTACCCAAGCCAAAAACATAAATAATATAATGATAAATATATCTTACGATTTCACTGCAGAACTACAGATTACGACATATGTTGTTGATATGTCAGAATAGTGTGTGCGAATAGTAAATGAAGAGAGGACTTTGTCAATATTATCAAATTATCTACCGTAACTAAAATTTTCCTCTCGTCGTTGTTACGACATTTAAATATGGTTGATTAATTTTCCTTTCGTCGTTGTTACGACATTTAAATATGGTTGATTAATTCGTGATTTTAAGAAAATCCCCTTTGAATTATTTGGCACAGAATTTTACATTTTAAATGAAAATATTTAGATTGAAAATCGGAAATCCCTCAATAAATACTAGTCCAGGATTTTTTCAATACTTAATTATTTGCATCAGTTATGTTATTAAATTTCTTAACTTTTCACTACATGTATAATAAATTATTTAAAAAGAATTGTACTTTTATGTGAGCGCATTTTAGGCCACACCAAAATAATTTCTTGTTCTTCGGATTTTCCATACAAAAATAGTGAGGCGGCGAGCGAAATGTTCTTATTTAGATTTTTTATGAAATTGATGTTGCAAAATTTGTTTTCTCGCAAAAGGAACTAGTTTTGATTGGTTGTGTCCAGTATATGATATATTGAAAATATTGTGCAAAATTATAATGTGTAAAACAAGTACATACGTGTCCTCCTGGCTAAAACCGTTTGTATGGAAATCAATGTATTCTATATACATGACGTTGACGATGAACAACTTGGCGGGTGTTGTTAAAGAAGCAAGAACTGCTAACCTTTCCGAATCAAATCTCCTGAGTTCACCCATTTTTTTAGGGGTCTGTGTTGCTGTTCAATGTTTTTATTTGTTTTTTATGTGATATTGTTCTTTGTCTTCTTCTGCCCCATTCTGTTTTTGTCCCCGAATTTCTCCTACTTTGATAAAACTTTCGTTTTCTTCATTTTCCGTAAATAATTGTACTGTACATGTTACTACACTGGTTATGAGAATTGAGATATTGTATCCTTTTGATTTATTACAAGATACCAACAGTCTAACTCTTACATTATAGGGGGCATCAAAAGAAATCAGGATATACACATTTTATTACAAAGCTTCACTGTAATTAACATTTTAAGGTTAACAGCATACATGTCAGAAATAGCACCAGTGGACAAATTAAACTGTTATACTTGTACAGTATTTTAAGGAAAACAAAAGAACTGTCACATTTCGAAATTCCCTGAAATGTCTTGCAAAATACCATCGAGAAAACGAACAGGAAATGTTTACCGCTAACAAAATATACGGAAACTACCGGACCGGAAATGATTTTTTCCGGATTGAAAAAAAAAATGAAATCGGCAAAAATCGGAGCGGCGATCCCGTCGAACAAGACATCAATTTGGTGTGGCCTTACATGCCAATAAATTCAAACAGTTAAACCGAGACCGTTGGTGCGGGCGGAGCAAACATTCAGATTGTTCATTATTTTGACCACAATTATCTCGAGGAGGAAAAATCAATGATGCATAATTTCACAGTTACTTTTGGAGCAGAATATTTGGCAGGCATGGTCACAAGTGTTCCACACTACGAAACCCGTGGAGCCCGGTTGGCTCAATGAGTAAGGTCGTTGGATCTAACAACTCATACAAGCCTATCACCAATACGGCATGGGTTCGCGCCCGGCTTTGTAAATTACAAAAAAGTGTGCACTCGACTCGCAGCCGCAAGTGATAAAGCTTACCAGTTGCTTGCCCATGGTTCTCTTCGGGTACTCCGTCTTCCTCCACCACTAAAACGGGTCGCCATGATATAGCTGAAATAATGTTAAAAGTGGCGTTAAGCACCAAAAATCAAATCAAATCAAACCGAACAGCGCGAGGTGTACAACATTTAGTGATAAAGTTTGTCAGTGACTTGCGGCAGGTCGGTGGTTTTCACCGGGTACTCCTGTTTTGTCCACCAATACGACTAACCGCAATGATATAACTGAAATATTGTTGAAAGTAGCGTACAACACAATCAAACATCAAATCTATACATGCCAATAAATTCAAACAGTTAATGTTTTTTTACGCTGCACAACTGAAAAGCTATTATAGAATTTACAATTAATGAAATTTTAGATATATTAAAGTCCCTAAATATAAAAAAAAAAAGCCTCCGGGCACGATTTGCTGAGTTATCATATGTTAAAAAAAACACGGCCAATACTGTTAGTATACCTTTAAAAATTATATTTGATTATTCCATACAAACTTCTACTTTTCCGGATCATTGGAAATTAGCTAAAGTTATTTTATTATTTAAGAATTGAATGCATTCTTTTGAAGTTTCATTGGGGTATGAAAGCGTTGACCGAAGTACATTTGCAATGAGGCGCGGTAGCGCTTCATGTTGAAAATGTGCTTCGATCAACGCTTTCATACTCCAATGAAACTTCAAAAGAATGCATTCAATATTTATAATTATATCTAAATCACACCAAAATTTAATATAGTTGAATTTTTCGTTGTGAATTTTATTTGTGTTAGATTATTTGCTGTTGGAAATTACTACGGCATTTATTGTTTACATCTGATGTCGTCATGGAGGCACGTGCAAGTTCGGGTTTGAGTTTCATTGGGATGTGACACATCTCTTTTATAATAATGTGACCACTTCATAACCAATCATATTGTAACATTTCAATGAAAAACGGAAGTAATGCAATTATTTAAAAATGGCAACACGTCCTTAGTATCCAACTATCGACCTATATCTCTACATTTGAAAGAGTGGTTTTCAAGCAGGTATCTAATTATTTTTTAGACAACAAACTGTTATGTAAATATAAATCAGGTTTTGTACCAGGATGTTCAACAGTACATCAACTAATTGAAATATTTCATAAAATATGTATATCTCTAGATAATAAAACAAAATGCTTAGTTTTTTGTAATATATCGAAGGCATTCGATAGAGTGTGGCATAAAGGTCTTACTGAAAAGTTAAAATTGTATGGTATAGCTGAAAGTTTAGTTAAATGGTTTCAAGCTTATATTTCTATTAGGAAACACATTGTGTTTGTTAATAATTCAGTCACGGATAGGGTTATTTAAAGCTGGTGTTCCTCAGGGTTCAGTGTTGGTCCCTTTACTTTTTCTGATATACATCAATGATATTTCTGATCATTTATCTAGCTTGGTAAGACTATTCGCACACGATACTTCATTATCCTATTCATCAACTAACCTACTTCAAATTGAAAGAAAATTAAATTCTGATATGAATATATTAAATACATGTGCTGAGACATGGTTGGTAAAATTTAACCCACAAAAAACAGAATTTGTCATCTTTAGTAATAATAAAAATATAGACCAAGTAAACATTCTTTTTAATGGTGAGAATATTAAACAGGTAGAATATCATACTCATTTAGGTATTACTTAAATACTTATTAAGTAGATCCATTTGAGTAAGATTTATAAAACATATATTTTACCAATATTAGAGTATGGTTGAGAACTGTGGGATGACTGTTGTATTCGCGATACCCAAAAATTAGAATGTTTGCAACTTGCAGCAGCAAGGATTGTAACGGGTCTACCTATTTATTCTAGTGCTGAAAGTTTATATTTTGAAACTGTGTGGTCAAAATTGGAAGACCGTCGAAAGTCTAGGAAACTCAATTTGTTTTTATAAAATTGAAAATAATATGGCTCCCACATACTTATCTGACTGTTTGCCAATTACTATTGGAGAAACAGTAACATACAATCTCCGTAATAATGATGACTATCGCACTCAGAGGTGTCGTCTGCAAACTGGTTCCAAGTCTTTCTTTCCTTCCCCTACAAAGTTGTGGAATTCCTTACCTGATATAGTCCGTTTGACTTCTATAAATCTTAAAAAAAAAATTCTTAAAAATCCAGTTTTCAAATTAACATTTTTTTTCTAGATGTTTATTAATATATGATATATACGAACTCTGACAATTAATTTCAAAATTTTTGGTCAGTTATTAAAAAAGTTACCCATTAGGTCTCTATGTTAATTATATTGACTAAAGTGTAAAAATCTGGAGAGAGTGAGTACAAATAACAGACTGTACCATGTGACATAGGACAATTAAATATCAAAGTACATAATAACAATTGACTACCGTATTTAGGGTACTATAATGCGCATTGGTGCATAATGCGCACCCCCTCTTGGCCTTGAAAATCTCCAGAAAAAAACTTGTTCGTGTCTATAATGCGCATGGAATTTTGAAAAAAATCGTGGTCGGAAATGTAAGAATTAAATGTCAATCGTATATATTTTTGATAGCTTTGAGCTTGTCTTTTCTTCTGAGTGAATATTCGAACTATTTATATTCCTTAAACTTGAATAATATTGAAAAATATTAATTCTTTTAAGTTTTAATATGTTGTTTTCCTACAATTTGTTTGTGTCCGGATGTTTAGTAGTGGATACGAAATGTAGCACAACATCGGTAAATACATGTTTAAATTCCGAATCTTACCGAAATTAAATAATAATTAATTCCACGGTAATAATAATTAAAGATCAAATAAAAGCAATCAATAATTATCACTTATTAGATTAGATTGTTAAACATTGCAACGCTTGTGGTGAGTAGTTGCAAATATTTTTGTTACATACATCAAAGAGCGCCGACAATCGGATTTTTTTTTATCTTTTAAAATTGACCCTACTAATTAACAGAGAAGACGACACCGATGACAGAGATGAAGAATTTGATGGGTGTTAAAAGACATTAAAATTTGATATTAGTGCTCATAAACATTTGTGCTGTTAGATACAATTTTTTCATAATTATTACCTTTATTGTTAATCAGATTATTATTGATATGATTAAAATTGACAAATCCATTTTATTGTTTCTTTTCTTTTTATTTCAATCTTTAATTACTTATATAAACATAGCCTGACAGTCTATACTGTGGATAATGGATTATGACACTTATACACACACTTATTATATTCTTATCGGCAACACAGTATTGATTATTTTACGCATGGTCGGTCACACTATCTTGTCAGGTAATACATACAATTGGTGTATTGATTTTATTCTCGAACAAAGGTAAACCTTTACAAAAACGATTTCACAAGACAGTTGTAATTCATCACTAATAAATACATTATTAGTCTCATTTTATTTAATTTATTATTTTTGTGGGATAGTGTCAAATATAAAAATACGAAACGGACGACTTTAAAAAAAAACCGGAAAAAAAAATGGCCGACATGTAATTTTCCGGTCTGAAAAAGAGTGAAACACATTGTTCTTGTCTATAATGCGCATCCCTCCTACAAAATAAATAATCTGGGTAAAATCCCGCGCATTATACACCAGTAAATACGGTATCATCTATGGGCAGTTAATGAGTAGCATTTTGATAATTAAGTGTAATATATCAAATGGTACAATGAAATATTCATTGAAAGCACATGTCTATTATATTGTTTTCATGGCTTGGCTATTACACTATTTGTACTCACTCCATCCATATTTTTACACTTTAGAAAATATAATTAACATTTAGACCTAATGGGTAACTTTTTTAATAATGAACCAACAATTTTGAAATTAATTGTCAGAGTTCGTAAATATCATATATTAATAAACATCTAGAAAAAAAAATTGTTGATTTGAAAACTGGATTTTTAAGAATTTTTTTTTTGAAGATTTATAGAAGTCAAACGGACTATATAGTGTAAATTCTCTACCCACTTTTCCAAATTAAAAAAAAAAAACATTCAGCCTGTCCAAATTCCGGTGGCTTCATTTTAAAATATTGGCGATAGGAACACTAACATAATACATACTAAGCCAAGATATAGATGTAGTGGCCTTTATGCCAATTTATATAGAGTAAATTTGAAGAATGATCCACGTTGTGTATGTGGTAATTTATTTTAGGATGCTATTCATTTTTTTCTTGAATGTTCACTTTATCAATACGATAGAACTTCTTTGTTTAAATGTTTTATTAACATTGTTCCCATCTCTATAGAATATATACTCTTTGGATATAACGAAGTTAGTGAAGAATTGAATACTTTATTGTTCAAATCAGTGCAAAAATTTATTCGACAAACTTGTAGATTTAATAATTAATTATCCCCAACCGTGATATTACAATGTATATCAACACAATTTATTAGTTTCACCCCCCTTTTTTTCTACTAAATATTAAAACAATATTTAATATGTATGCTTAGATTGACATGATTTTACTTAATTTACTAATTATAATTGATATAACCTGTACATTTGCTGTCATTTGATTTGGGTTGTTTATGCTATTAATGTATTGGTATGAAGAGGGACTAGTGAGTTGTTAAAACTTGTTCCCAATCCAATTGTATAATATTGACAATACAATCAGTATAAAGTAAAGTAAAGTACTGATGTCGGAGATTCAACTATCAAGAGGGAGATGGGATCACATTAACCGGGATCTAATGCTCGGGGCTGGATTTCAAGCGCCATATATCGTAATTTATTTTTATTTTCAGTGGTTAGAGGATAAAGATGGTTGTTGGTTTTGTTAACATTGGTGGCATTTTCATAATAACTCTTTTTTTATATTCCACCAAATCATTATTACATTTTCTATTTTCAGTTATTTCAAAGGGAACTTAATGACTGCCATTAATTCTACTACATTTCAAGGAATTCCTAACGTAGTGTCGCTGTAAGCTACATAATTATATTCAGTGGAACATGTGTAATCTGACGCCTGTGTTCTTCCGAAAACCTGTGGCATCCGACAAAAATGTATTGTCCCAAAGTATATCTAAAATAAAATAAAACCTGTACAATCCGACACTTTTCCCTGGTCCCTTGGTGTGTCCGATTAGATAGGTTCCACTGTATTGTATGTTTAGTTGTTTTGTTTAGTGTAATTATTGCTGATCATATTGAAATGCCTGGAAGGTGAATGGTGATGTATTTGTGTGTTAGGAGCTTCAATTTTGTCTCTTTCTACGATTTTGATATTTGATTCTACAGTGTAGTATTTATTGTTTTTTTTTTCATTTTATTAATAAAAATGAATTTTGTATATTTTGCCGACATTAAAGAGACCCGTGTTTTATACCCATGTTCCGTCCGTTTTCGTGTTTAAGTGGATTCGGACGTCATTTGAACTTTGACGATTTGAAACATACATTAATGAACTGACGTTTGAGGGGCTGTGGTGGTCGTGATCGTATGGTAGTTGGATTTACAACTATATGTGCAATCAGTGCCTATCACCACTAGAGCTATGAGTTGGAACATCGTTCATAACGAGGGGTACTCGATACAACATTATGTGATAAAGTTTGTCAGTGACTTGCGACAGGTCAGTGGATCGCTCCTGGTACTCCGGTTTCCTCCATCAATAAAACTGACAGCCACGATATAACTTAAAATCTGTTGAAAGTGGCGTTAAACACCATAAACCATCTGACGTCAGTCTTGAAAAAAATATTAGCTACCTTTTTAGTTGAAGCTATCAGTCAATAATTCTCGAATGATGGTTTCTAAACGAAATAGAAGACGATCAAATAAAGATCCATTTGGTGTGGAAAGTTCTTCTTTCAACGTTGCAAGGACGAAAAACAGAAAAAAACGGAGAAATTGGCGAACAGCATGCCGCCACGGAGCAGGATTGATTCTGGTTTCCGTCAAATCAATAGCACAAATATTGTTTCAAACAAAACATCATATGGCCTTCCAATCTTTCGATTTTGAGCGTACCTGATGAGGCTTATTACAGAAACGTGTCGTACGCACTAAATGTGTTATCTAAGTTTTTATCAACATAGCTACCCAAAATGCCCTTCAAGAGATACAACCCCGAGACGACCAAGTATGGTTGATCGTGTTGTGTAAGTGCACCTAGGTGAAATGCTCCAGAAATAAAACATGTACATGCTCCTAGACCTAGTGGTAAACACAATGAAGGCTGATAAATTAAAGTGTTGTTCCAAACCTATGATCCTAGTGTAATGCCCGCAGCAATCACAAATTATATCAATAACAAAAACACGTATACTGCATACATGCCAACCCTACCGATTTACGCGGTAGTCTACCGAATTTTTAAGTCTTCTACCGCCTACCGAATTTAGAAGTTTTCCTACCGATTTAAAAAAAAAA
>MJUT01036034.1:68022-81346 GCA_002080005.1 Gigantidas platifrons | reverse complement strand
AGTAAAGTCGTGCAAATCGTGTTCTTTTGTATGATAGACTTTCCCCTTACATGTATATAAATAGAGTCGTATTTTGAATGTTACGCATACATCCAAAATGAGCCGAAAACGTAGCCCGAACTTATCGATGGTGTTTTTTATTATGTGAATTAATAATAATTTATTTTACTGTGTGTATTCAATTATTATTAGTGTGTATTTAATTATTATTATCATTTTTATATTTATTGAAATATAGTTGTTACCTTAAGATGGTCCTAAGTCATTCATTGTCCAAAAGTTAGGATAAAAGTTAGGACATATCTTAACTTAAGAGGTGGTCGATAAACAGACTTAAGACAAAGACATGTCCTAAGACCATCCTAAGATATGTCTTAGTCCTAAGACATCTTCGTTAAACAGGCCCCTGGTAAATTTTCAAAACTGTGCAGTAATAAAAAAAAATCACTACGATTGATATTGATCATTGCTCTGACGGCGTACTGTTGCTATATTATAATAACAATGGAACTGAGTTTTTAGCTCCAAATGGAAAATAATTTAACTTTTTATATTATAAAACCCATTGATAATTTAATTATACCAAATTAGTTTTAGAAATAAATCATGGAAGCCAGAATGTGTTTTGAGTTTTAACATGGATTGGCAGATATGAGTATTTTATACCGAACCAGAAGTGAGGGATAACATACAAATTTACTAATATCTGCCAAAAGTTGAGGGTGGCAAAACTAATTTATACAAAGTTTTAAAGACATTTAATTTTGGAGTTAAAAACTCAGTTTCATCTTTACAATTTCATATGTGAATATTAGCATGTTTTTTAATCAGCTTAGCTGTGAACGTGAAAAAATTGTGAAAAATAAGTTATTTAAGTCTCAAATATATTAGTAAATCTTCCTTGTTTTCAACAATAAAATCAGGAAATGTTTTTTCCGCTTTAATAGTAAAACATACTCGACAATATGCACTCATAATTGATGATATCTTATTGTAACACACTCAAGAGATGACGTGGATTAAATGATTTTAAGTAGCATAACCCCGCTATTTTATATTGAAGTGTATTTATCAAGCCAGTAGATTGATTCATCATGTATATATGTATGTAAACACATTAAACGTACATCTGTCAATTAAATTGCGATGTTCGAGTTTGACATGGTAAAACTCGTGATTTTATTATTGAATGAATGAATGAATGAATTCTTTATTTGCAAAAAGCATATACATGCTGTAGCAATCAAACAGATATATACACATGTAACACAATGACAAACAGCAGAGAACAATTAAACACATTATACATAAATATTAACTAATTATATGACATCTGATTTTCCAAGCTGCCTTTAGATAATTACATAATTTTATAGTGAGATTTTTATTGGCAGCTTTTAATAAATGTTCAAGTTTATAAATATTCGGCCAAGAACAGTAATATGTTTGCAAAAAATGCGTACGTACATATCTATATGCAGGACAAACTAATACAAAATTATATTCGTTTTCAACAACATTCATATTGCAACACAAACATAAACGTGATTCTCTTGGGGTATTGTTATAACGACCAAATTCAATATTCAATATTAATGTACCACTGCGTAATTTTGTAAGTAGATACACATTACTACATAAATTAAGATATTTCTCATGACAAAATTCTACCTTAATATTTCTATAAATACACAGTTTTTCACAATCGTATGCAGATGTTGACCACTATTGCACAAATTGATCTATAATACGTTCTTTAACAAAGTCAAATGATACACTTGCTGCATCCTGAGATATCCAAACATAATTAAGACCAAGGCTGAATAACAAGTCAAGTACATTGGAAACCCAGTTAGTTTTACCGTTATTAACATCACTATACAATAGTTTATAAACATCATAAACAACCTTAGATTTATACAATAAAATATGCAACCAGTATTTCAAAATTCTGAAACGTCTAGAAATATACATTGGCAAATGACCAAGTTCACCATACAAAAAAGCAGTAGGTACATTTTTACCTATTTTTAAAACAAATCTACACAAACGATTATGTATTACTTCAATATCATGAGCACGATGAAAACCCCATATTTCTGACGCATATCTCAGAACGGAACCAACCATACTATCAAATAACATGCACTGTTGTTCAGTTGAAATATAAACACTTTTGAGTGAGTTCATAAGTGACGATAATGCACGTGCTCCCTGTTGCGGAAGACGTTTTTCAGTTTGCAGAAATGTTCCATTATAATGCAACAACATGCCAAGATAAACGTAAGAATCAACAATTTGAAGTTTCATATTGTCATAGAAGAAATGATCATTTACCGGCCGCCAGCTATTTCGAAAAACAACTACTTTGGTTTTGTCAGTGTTAACTTCAATATTCCATTTCCTGCCATATATGAATAATTTATCCAGCAGATGTTGTAGAATTTCAGGTGTTTTTCCAAACAAAACGGTATCATCGGCAAATAAAATAAGGTATATTAAATAATCATTCAATGCTACAATACCATCAGCTGTGTCCGTGGATATATCGTCAATGATATCATTAATAAAAAATAGAAATAACAAAGGGAATAGTGGTTCTCTTTGTTTAACACCGAGTAAGTTATCAAACGCATCTGAAAGTATTCCACCAGATTTGACACGAAGTCGAACGGACGAATAGATAGACTTTACCATTGCTACAAATTTGGTACTAAGTCCATTGCGTAATAGCTTGTATATAAGGATTCTTCTATTGAGCTTATCAAATGTTTGCGGAAGTCCACGAATGCAGAATATAATTTAAGTTTATTCTGAAGAATATTTGAAATAATTCCATGTATAATAAATATAGCATCAACGGTTGAACGGCCTGGACGAAATCCAAATTGGTTGTCTATTAGTTTATCTTCATCTTCGGACCAAGATAATAAACGTTCGGTTAGTATACTAGTAAACAGTTTTGACATAACACTTACAAGTACAATAGGTCTATAATTATTTGGATCCGACAAGTCACCACTTTTCGGAGCTGGAATGACTAAACATTCAGTCCAAAAGTCAGGGTATATTCCATGGTTATATATATATATAAATAGTTAAATAACTTCTTTAATAGTGGAGCAAAGAATATCGGACTAGCGGTAAATATTTCACCAATAATGGTATCGCTTCCTGCACTTTTTTTCGGGTTTTAGTTTCGCTATTGCTTTAATGATATCATCCTCTGTAATTTCTGAATCTAAAGCGTCAACGTCTACGTTTTCAAAATGATCATTATTGATTAAGTTCAAAACCTCGTCAGAAAGCTCTGGTGGATCTGCACCAAGAACATTTTCAAAGAATTTGGAAATTGTTTCGCTGTCAACTACACTTTTCGTTTTGCGTTTTGGTCTTACAGCTGACCAGAATTTCCTGGGCTCCGTTTTCGCAATTTTACAAAGTTCGATACCTTTTCTATGTTTAAAAATAGCTTGTGCCTTGTGCTTGGTTTTATTATACAGGTTTCTGGAAGATATGTATGAATGACGGTTTGCATCGCTGGGATGTCGTTGAAAAAAGTTTCTTGCACTATGAAAGTTTCGTCGAGCGGTAGCACATTTTTCATCATACCATTCGTTATTTGGCCTTTCTGGATTAGCATTATCTCAAATTAGAACTGAACGACCATAGACTTCAAAAGCCTTTTTGTAAAGTATGTTCGAGATATTCCGTACTACGGAATTCATATCGTGAACAGATACAATGTCATCCACTAACGAGAAAAGTGTGTTATGATTGGAACGTAGTTTTTGTAAATATTCATGATTTTTATCACTATTCCATTTATGAAGGAATGTACCGCTGGAGGTTCGAATGGTTGACGATTGTTCGAAAAGTCCAGTTCAAAAAATATCGGTGAGTGGTCAGAAAATTCGTTAAACTGTTTCACCTCAAAAGCACTAATTTTATCAAAGTTTATTGGCGAAAGTAACAAGTAGTCATTTACACTCCTCCCTTTAGTAGTACAAAATGTAAAACACCCTTCCATATCATTTCCAAGTCTACCATTAGCTACAGTGAGACCGATATTGTAATACATTTGTAACAGTCTTCGACCAAGAACGTTTACCGTCTTGTCCATACAGACTCTGTTCGGAATAGTTGGGTTTTCAACGTGCTCTACACTCATTACATATTGATCTAATTCATCATTATACAAAACATCATTTATTTCACCAATACGACTGTTTAAATCACCACAAACAAATACTTCACCTTTATCACTATATTCAAGAACAATACTTTCAATAGTTTCATGAAAATCAATCTCATATAATTCGTAAAATTTTGATTTTTCATGTGGAACATATGAAAAACATATATACATATCATTTTCAATATAAAAAAAATCACATTTTAACTTCACAATTAACCCAAATATAATAGATTCATTAACAGGGGACTTATGTAATATTTTGATCACGTCTACCAGGAAAACCCTAGGGTCAAATTCAGGTAAAAACCATAAGGAAAAACTGTTTTTAAGTAAACCATGGTTTGACTTAGACTGCAAATTCGCCCGAAAAAATTTTAGGAAAATAAAGAGACGATTCAAATCTAGAAAGACCGACTTATTACATTCAGAGCTACGCAACGCTGAAAAGAAATATAAAAACCTTTTAAATAAAAAATTTAAAGATTATTCTCAAAACATGACAAAGAATCTAGATGAATTATATTCGAAAAACCCAAAGGATTTTTGGAAATTATTAAATAAAGGGAAAAGAAAAAATCAACCTGATATTGGCATAGACAAACTTTTCGACTTTTTCAAAGATTTAAATTCCGATTCTGAAGGTAACGTTTACGAAGGTCAACTAGATATTGATGAAGGAACTTTAGAGCAAATTAATAGCCATATTAATTTACCGATAACAAAAGATGAAATTTTCAAATGTGTCCGAAAACTTAAAAATGAAAAAGCAAGCGGTGAAGATGAAATAATAAACGAGTATATCAAAAATACCGTGAACCAGTTTATTAATGTTTATGAAAAATTATTTAATGTTGTATTTGATAATGGCATTATGCCTAGCAGTTGGTTAATTGGGATGATAAAACCTATCTATAAAAATAAAGGCGATAAATTTGACCCCCAAAATTATCGACCGATTACAATTGTAAGTTGCCTCGGTAAACTTTTCACTGCAATACTGAATGAGAGATTAACTGAATTTTCTGAATCTTTTTCTGTTTGAAATGAAAACCAATCTGGCTTTCGCCAAGGATATTCCACTTCAGATAATATGTTCACCTTACAATCTTTTCTTGAAATTCTAAAATGTAAAAAGAAAAAAGTGAACTGCGCATTCGTTGATTTTATGAAGGCCTTTGACACTGTTTGGCGAGCTGGTTTATGGCATAAAATGTTACTAAACAATATTAATGGGAAAATGTACGATGTTATTTTAAATATGTATTGTAATATAAAATCATGTATTGTGTTTAATAAGTGCAAATCAGACTATTTTGCATGTGACAATGGAGTTAGACAGGGAGAAATTTATCCCAGTTTTTATTTTCCTTATTCTTAAATGACTTAGAAACTTTTCTAGAAGCAAAAAATGTTACAGGCTTAGAATCAATCTCAGGTGATCTCGAAAACCAGTTAAATATTTATTTGAAATTATTTATAATACTATATGCTGATGATACGGTTATATTGTCAGAATCTGAGAGTGATTTACAGGCACAACTCGATGCTTTTCATGAATACTGTTTAACCTGGAAGCTGAAAGTTAACATTGATAAAACTAAAATTGTGATATTTGGGAGTGGTCGTACACCTAAAAATTTATCTTTTAAATATAATGGCTCCGAAATTGAAGTTGTCAAAAACTTCAATTATCTCGGTATTATTTTTAGCAAAACTGGCAATTTCAATCTGGAAAGTAAACGTTTAGTGGATAAAGCAGTTGGTTCTATGTATGAAGTACTGAAATTAGGAAGAAAACACAACTTGTCTAAAAAATGTCTATTGAGTCTTTTCGATAAAATGGTTAAACCAATTTTACTTTATGGCTGCGAAATATGGGGATTTGGAAACAATGACGTGTTAGAAAAAGTACGCTTAAAATTTTGTAAAATGATTCTGAACCTCAAGACGTCTACTCCGAATTATATGATATATGGTGAATTAGGTAGATATCCGGTCGAAATCGACATTAAAATTAGAATTATTTCTTTTTGGGCAAACATTATTTGTGAAAAACAATCCAAAATATCATGCATTATGTATAGTTTATCAACCCTTTTGTATTCGCAACACAATTTCGATATTAAATGGATAAAATTCTTGGAAAAAATATTAAACGAAACTGGTTTTTCTAATATATGGCAAACGCAAACTTTCAAAAGCATCGAGTGGCTAAAACAAAGTATAAAACAAACATTGTTAGACCAGTTTTTACACGATTGGAATTCGTCAGTCCATAATTCCCATAAAGCATTTAATCATAGAATTTTCAAAACTTATTGTAAATTTGAAGAATAATTTAATATTTTAGATGAACATAATTCCCTTCTTTTATGTAAATTTAGAACTACAAATCATAAATTGCCCATAGAAAAGGGAAGATGGAGTAATATTCCTAGGGAAAATCGCTATTGCGAACTTTGTCAAAAGAATCAAATTGGAGACGAATATCATTACATATTTGAATGTACTAATTTAAGCGAAAAGCGTACTTCACTACTTCCAAAACATTTAATTGAACGTCCCAATATAATACAATTCAAAAATTTAATGACTAGTAAACGGAAACTAATCTTGCAAAAACTATGTAAATTCATTAGATATATAAATATGATAGTTTGTCCTCCCGGCTAATTCCATCTGTCGATTTACTGTATTTGTATCTATTGTATATAGTTTAATATGTTCATTTATTTGTAACTTCTCTGTATATGTGCTATGCACTGTCAGTTTGAGAAATAAAGATATATATAAGAACAATACCATAGTTCAATTCTTTTTCAACAGTAATACCATTATTTTAAAAATGTCTGCAAAACACAGCTAATCCACCTTCATTTCTCTTACCTATATTAACAGATCTATTAACACATGAAATTTTAACAAAACCATCAATATCTATCAAGTTACTATCATTTAACCAGGTTTCGCTTAAAAATAAAATGTCATGACTATCAACTAAATTCAAAAAATCATTGTCATTATACACTGAAGTCAAACCATGAATGTTCCAAGATAAACATTTTAATTTCTCAAATTGTTCTCTGTGTAAACCCTATGGGATGTACTCTTTACCACCAACACAAATTTTGTCTTTGACGAAATAAGCCCTGACGTCTCGATCGCGCAGTTCCTTCAAAATGGGAAATTTGACTTTTCTTATTTTCATTACCTCAGCGGGTAGTTGTTCTGATATTCCGTACGAAGAACCTTTCAATTTTTTTGCATTTTTCCTGATGAAGTCCCTGTTTTCGAAAGAAGCAAACTTAACGAGAATTGGCCTAGTCTTGTCACTTTTCTTTCCTAATCGGAATGCGTCAGTAATACTAATTTTAGTTGCAGCATTTCCGATTTTTAAACGTTCGTCACAAAAGTTAATTATTAATTCTGGGCAGTTTTCTTCTTCATTTTCGTCGATATTATAAAATATGAGATTGTTCTGCATTGATTTGAACTTGACATCAGTTAATTCCTCCTTTAATTTGTCGTTTTCTTTTTTCATTACCTGAATCGAATCGCTCACTTTTTTGTCAACAGAGTCAACACTTTATTATTGACGGGGCCATTTATTGAGTTCTACTGTTCGAGGTGTCAGTGTTCGAGTGAAAGAGGGTTTTTTTTACTTAAACATATATGGAAAATTGACGAGACTTTCAAATAAGTTCGAGACATCCATGGTATTCGACCCATCCGAGTTCGAGGGACCGAGGTTTGACTTGTATATAGGTAAAATGCTAATTTCCATTTTTTCATGTTTTATTCATACTATATTTACAGATTTGACTGAACAGATTTTAAACCCAAAATGCAACAGAATGCACCAGTTTGCGTCCTTCTGAAAAAAAAAATTATAAGGGGGGGGGACAAACCCCAGACCCCCTACCGCTTTTAGTCTCTCGAGGGTTGGCTTGTATGATGCTGCTATTGCTTAAATTTATTAAAGTGACATCTAATACATAAAACAAACCCGGACAAAGTACAAACGGAGACAACTCTTACACAAACTTACGAGGTCATGCAAAACAACTACCACGCCTGGTAAACCAGATGGTCTCAACATAATGTTGAGCGAGCAAAACGGTTGAGAACATCTGTCGAGGAAAATTTACAAACATGTGCACGGTAAGTTGTCTTATCTCATTTTTCTAGATATTTCGAGACATGTTTTAAAAATCAAAGAATGCTATTCCCTTCCGATATGAAAATGTAAACTTTTCCTGCTTTCTGTTGTGATAAACAGTGAAAATTGAAGGAGAAATCACTTTTCTGCTGTGCAGTAACGAATTCATTATGTGCATTTCGTCGTGCAATTTCAGCTATTTCGTTGCATAACAAAATGGTTCCGTGACAGTGACGTGGTCGGGTGATAGAATTGTATTGACAGGTTCGATCTTACTACAAGAATGGAAACGATAGAGGCTAATAACACAACACTGCCCGTAATCATGATAAGTTGAGACCTTCTGTCATAGGTTGAGGCCTTCTGGTACATGTTGAGGCCTTCAGTCAAAACTTCCAAGAAGTGAAGTACACCGTAATAGATGTATACATGTATGAGTACACTTATATAGCGTCGAGATCATAAAAAAGCACAATGATCCTACAAATTAAATGTTAATGATTATTAGCCGAGATGTAACTGGGTTCTTTTCCCGGGTTTTCATTTTTTTTATCGAGTTGACAACTTGTAGCAAATTTTCCCATGAATACGGAGCACCCAAATTTGACTCCTTTGACGAACTGTTTTAAAATGTTTCACTCCCCTTACATTTGTTGTCCCTTTCGTGTTCATCAACGGCGTGCCTTTATCAACGAATCAACTGATCAAGTCGTGTGATATTGCCAATTGGTAAACTCATCTAATATTGTTATGTATTGCTGAAATGAGTAATGTACACTGGGTACTTTTCTATTCTCGCACACATAAATTTGGTCCAGATTTTGCACCCTAAATCGGCACATCCGCACCCAAAAAATCAAGGTACATGTAGTTAACCCATGAAAGTAGATCCAGAGTATACAGTAAGCAACTGACAAACTTTAAAACGAACACATACTTCTAGCAGGTTTGTGCATGTTATGAAACACTCGCTAAGACTGCCCTAGAAGAACGTAGGACGGAAAGTCACAAGACAAAAAGTCAGTTGAAAAATTTGATGTTTTGAAATCGAGGGAGGACAAAAAGTGTCTACCCCTCATTTCTAAATATTGAAATTTCTAATTGTGACTTTTTGTCCTCCCTTGATTTCAAAACATAAATATTTCCATAATTGCAAATATTGTATACATTTATGTATATATATTCCATAGGGAAATTAAATATGCTAAAAGCTTTTCTCAGTGACTTTCACAATACTATTAATTCAAATATACTTGAAATTATTTTAAATCCGACTAACATCAAGCAGGTGAAATCTTTAGGCTCCTTCATTAAACAGTCATTGGAACTGAGGACAGGGGGCACTTGATTCCATTTGTTCTATTGTGTATTGAATTTGTTTATATGTAGTACATTGTATGTTTATGTATTGTTGACTATTCAATGTAGCCATTGACCCTAATTAGGGTGGAAATTGTGCATATTAATAAAGATTAAAGATTATCTATTGTCCAACGTTTCCGCTTAAAAGTCTTCATTAAGGTCCAACGCTTATCAAAATCACATCATGTCTATACAGTACAGGTAATGTTGTTAAATTGCTTAAAGTTTTGACTTTTGACTAAATGTAGGATTTTTTTAGGTGTAAAACAATATGGTAGTTTTGGGAGTATCAAAACAGTTGGTATTTTTCGGGATACAATTGATTTTCTGGGACGAGCCCAGGGGCGGATCCAGGATTTCAAGTTAGGGGGGAGGCACTTAAAAAAATCGCGCCGAGCGGAGGGAGGCGGGAAAATTTTTGGGGTATTTCGTGTGAAAAATCACGATTTTACGCAAAAAAAAATCATATTTTTTCCTATTTTAGGATCCGCCCCTGGAACCTATTGAGAAAAAATTAGGGAGTACCCCTCCCCCGTGCTGTTTACAGGCATTTGAAAAAGAAAATATTTGCCAAGAATTAATAGACCAACCATTTTCATTTCTTAATGGGGTGGGGCTAGGGGTTATATTTAAAAAAAAGGTTTTCTCTTGGGCCTTAAAATGTGTGATGCTGCTTGTCCCTTTTTGTTCTCTATATAAAATGTACAAGATATAATACTCTTCGTAAAATTTTCAATGAAAAAACGTATGTGTCAAATTTGATGTGAGAGAAATAATCAGTCCAAACATAGATCACAGGACCACCCCCACAGTTACAGTTGTTACTGTTTTATTTCCACATGTCTCAGGAAAGACAATACATTGTTGGTTATATACTATTGTTGGTTATGCTTGCATCTTGCCTGATGTGAACTGGATGTACAACCTAACTGCTGGATAGAAAATCATCAGTAATACACATACAACATCCATGGTACAAAATGAAATCAGCAATTAGGGGTCAATTAGTACCAGACTTCAACATTTATTGGGGGCCGCAGTGGCCGTGATCGTATGGTAGTTCATGAAATTTTACCTTTATGATTACTAGCCTAGCCTACTAGTCTGTATGTTTATTCGAAATGACCTGGCCCTCTCACTTCTTCAAGATCTTAAAATAGAAGGTATGGAAGCAATTTGGATAGAAATTCTTTTACCAAAAACTAAACCAATAATAGTTGGAACCTGTTATAGACCACCCAAACAGAATGATTTTTTGGATTTGTTTGAACGAACATTAAATAAACTAAGACCAGATTGTGAAAAGATTATCCTAGGAGATTTCAATATCAGCTTTAAAAACAGCGTATCTTCCATGTGTAAGTCCTATAAAAATATTTTAAATATGGGCAATTTAAAACAGCTTATTAAAGATCCTACTCGTGTAACACCAACATCAAGTACCATCATAGATCACATTGTATGTAATAATGAAGATAAAATAAGTCAATCTGGCGTTTTTTCATCAGGTGTAAGTGACCATTATATAACATTTTGTACAAGAAAGTCACAAAAAGTAACCACTTATAAACAAAACTTAGTCAGAATAAGATCAACTAAAAATTATAATAAAGATGTCTTTAATGATAAACTAAATGCCATTGATTGGTCATCATTACATTTATGTAGAAATGTTAATGAAGCATGGGAAAAATTTCGATCACTTTTTCATTCAGTCCTTGATAACGTTGCACCGTATAGAGACATCAAAATACGACAGCAGACTGATCTTAGAAAACATCAGAAAAAGAGACGATTTTTTACACATGCATAAAAAGACACAAAATAAATACCAATTCGCACAGTTTTGTAAGATCAGAAACAAAGTCCAGAGAGATATTAAACACGCTAAGGAAGATTTTGTATCGGGCAAGATCGAGGAAAATAAAAAATCTCCAAAGAAACTCTGGCAACAATTGAAATCCCTAGGATATAGTTCTAAAAAAACAGATGTGGCAGGTATCGTTTTAAACGTAGCCGGACAAACATGCCATAGCTTAAGAGAAATCGCTAATCATTTTAACACCTTTTTCACCACAGTAGCATCTTCTCTTGTCGACACATTACCACCAGCTCCAGGATTATTCGATATTAATTCCAACCTGTTTAAGCAATTCTACTGTAAAGTTAACAAGTGTAAATAAAGACTTTATATACAAGGAACTTTGCAATCTTAATTCCTTTAAGAGCACAGGATTAGATAACATTCCAGCGAGGTTCATTAAAGATGGAGCGAGCGCCCTGGTTAAACCAATAACTTATCTGGTGAATCTATCAATAACATCTGGGATAGTACCGGACGAACTTAAATTAGCCAGAGTAAAACCATTATTTAAAAAGAACAGTAGATTAGAAATTGGCAACAATAGACCAGTAAGCATTCTTTGTATTATTTCTAAAATTCTTGAAAAAGCTGTGTATAAACAACTGGAGACACATTTGATTGATCATAATTTACTATATCAATTTCAGTCTGTTTTTAGAAGCTCGTATTCAACTGATATTTGTCTTATACATTTATTTGATCATATTAAAAAACAAACATCAAAAGGATTATTTACAGGCATGGTTATGATAGACTTACAAAAAACATTTGACACAGTGGACCATCGAATATTATGCCACAAATTAAGATCTATGGGAGTACAAGAAGTCAAATGGTTTGAATCGTATTTAACTGGAAGAAAACAACTTGTAAATGTAAATGGGACAGAATCTGAACTCCTTAATATTACTTGTGGAGTTCCTCAGGTAAGCATTTTGGGCCCTTTGCTTTTCCTGTATTATGTTAACGACATGTCTATCAGTATTCAATCAGACTGCAAACTCTTGCTTTATGCCGACGACAGCACTATAATATTTTCTCATAAAAACCCCGATGTTATCTCCCACAAATTAGGAAAGGAACTAGAATCTTGTAGCAGCTGGCTCGTTGACAATAAGTTGTCTTTACACTTAGGCAAAACAGAATGTATTATTTTTGGACCGAAACGTAAATTGAAGAAAGTAACAAATTTTCAAATCCAGTGTAACAATCATATCATTCAATCGCAACCGAAACTTAAATATTTAGGCATAGACATAGACCAAAATTTATCAGGAGAAAATACAGTTAACTCAATAATAGAAAAGGTAAATTCTAGACTTAAATTTATGTACCGTACAGCGAGGTGCTTATCAACTGAAACTCGCAAAACTCTTACAACGGCTCTAATCCAATGTCACTTTGACTATTCATGTTCCTCGTAGTATGCTGGTGTTTCACAGACCTTAAAAAACAAACTTCAGATTGCCCAGAACAAAACCGTTAGATTTATAAAAGAATTAGGTCCAAGATCTAGTGTTCGCCAACCAGAACTATCAAGTGTTGGATTTCTTAATATTGAGAATAGGGTAAAGCAATTAAGATTAGGACATGCACATAAAATCTATAACAACAAATGTCCAACGTATTTAAAAGATAATTTTATAAAAGTTAGTGAAAATCATGAATATAACACTAGATCAAGCCAATTCAACTTCGTTGTTCCAAAAATCAAAGGTGTGGACTCTTCAACTTTTTTCTT
>MJUT01036034.1:47853-61071 GCA_002080005.1 Gigantidas platifrons | reverse complement strand
TTTATCACATATTTGTACGTTATCCGTACCGTTTTGCATGTGTGATAAACGAAGACGTTCCCGATCCATATCAGTGCCCGGGGCAAATAACCGGTTATTGTGCCCTGCGTCGATGACGTCATTGTGACACGTAAGCAAACATCATACAAAAAACCGATAAAACGGAGATGAAAAATATCAATACAAAACGTAAAACTGAGAGTAACATAAGGATATTCAAGGATTGGTTATCAACAGTGGGAGAACACCGTAATCCTGAATATATTGGAGTCGGGGAGATGTGCATGCACCTGACAAGATTTTTTTTTCAGCGCGCACGAAATTCAAACATGATTACGAACCCGATTCATTGAAATGTATCCAAGCTTCCATCAGTAGATATCTTAGTGATGGCGAATGTTGATATTTACGCTATCGTATCGACTATTGAGAATTATGAAAATAAAACAGTTACTCTAATGTTCATTAGTAATAACTCTGTCCAGTCAACGGTTACTAATAATAACTCTAATAAGCAAACCGTTATCGTTTTGGCTCCCATTTTGCCCAATTCCAAAATAACACAATTCCCATACTCAAATATCCAGGGAAATGTGACAATAATTGTTTATGACACAAATGATAAGAATTGGAAGTCTGATTTATAATTATTGAAAAGTTATGTTCAATACCTGTGATAAATACGGTGAATTATTTTGTTGAATTTTACACGTTATTTATTTTGTTGTTATGTTGATGAATAAACATAAATTCATTTATTCATATACAATTTATTCATTTCAGTGATGGCTAAATATGTGATAAACAGATTATAACATAGCCTTTTCCATATAGGTCCTGGTATCATCCCTCGACCCATATCAGCCCGCGGCTTTCGCCCTGGGCTGATATGGAAGTCTCGGGATGATACCGGGACCGATATGGAAATGACCATGTTATAATCTATATTTATCCAATTATTAAATAGCAAAGTTTTGTTATCAAACTTGATGAATTTGATGCCCCAATACATATTTTTTTCCTTACATTTGCAAAACGTGAGTGTGACCTAGTTTGACCACATCCTATATTGTTCTAACTTTGATGAAGTACCCCATACAATTCAGGAATATGGTTAGCATATTGGTTTACTGTTATATTTGCTAAATTCTGTGAGAATACTAACCATTCCTTTCCTTATTTAGAATACCTGTGTGAGATAGCTTTCCAATTAACCTATTGATTGCTAAGAAGAGTTTGAAGATACCAAAGGGGTAATCAGAATCCGTATATCGAAGAACAGTCTACTTTTCCAAGATGTTTTAAGAGACATAAAGTAACTTTGAATATCGGTAATGTTCAGATCCCCATTTTCGAGATATTATTGCGATGTATTTGCTAATTCAGTGAAATTTTACTACTTTTACCTAGCATTTGCAAATCATTATTACAATTTGTTTTCAGATTTTTGAAACACAACTCAATTACATCAATTGACCCTGCTACATTTCAAGGAATGGTTGACCTACTAGCTCTGTAAGTTTGAAATTAAATACCTGTAGCACAATCATGTGTTGATGTTGTTTATATAATTCCACCTTATATAAAAATGCTGGATTTTCATTGGATAAAAACTATGCTATTTTTCCGCAAATATTATGATTTTCTCCAATTTTTCCTTAACCATGGTATTTTTTTCCCGCCATTTTAAGTGCCGTGGTATTTTTCAGAAATACAACGGCAGGTGGGAAAATACCATGTCTAAAAATAGATCGTGATTAAAAATAGTAGTATTTTACATTCCGATGCTCTCGGGATTTATCTTCAGGTAATGATAACCACCGATATTTTTTAATAATGGCCGAATCAGCAGACGGCAGGTCGGCAAGTAATTCTGCAGCTGAAAATCGATTTGCCGATGCTCTCGAGGAGGATGTGTTCAATATTTTAACGAATATTGATTAAAAAAACACAAACAAATCAACAAAATTTGCCATAAAGTTACTGCGTGATTACTGCTCGTCAAAAAACCGAAATGTTGACTTCCAAAATATGGATATTAACGAACTGAAAACGCTTTTGAAGGAATTTTGAAGTAAAAAAATACATTGTAAGAGCTACAATGCATGTTATCACGTGTATTTGCAAAATACAGCCTCGTTGTCCAAGAGATCATATTGTAAATTTCATGAGCTGCAACACTGTAAAAACCTGTGCTTGTCTGATTCAAGGGAAAATATTCGGTGGAATTATAGAAATATACCATGCTTGTAAGTGGTATTTGCCCAAAAATACTGGTTTCGAGACTAAACAAATATCCCTCGCCTGTCGGCTCGGGTAATTTGTCCAGTTTCCCAACCTGTATTGTTTGGCAAATACCACTTACAAGCATGGTATATTTCTATATAATTGTATAATTGATTGCATAAAAGACTCGTGATAATATAGTGACACATGCAAGCAATGCAAGAAAAGCTTGAAGATACATTCATTTATATTAAAAATAATATTGGTTCATTGTGCAAGATACAAATAGGGCGATACGAAATATCCCGAGAATTCCGAAATCCGGAACTACTTTAGGGAACGACCATTTAACTTGAAAGGAGGGGGGGATTATGTTTTTTTCCTTAACAAAATATTCTGATTCCCAATGTTGCTGAAAACAATATTCTGATTATGGTGGAGGAAAAAAAATAATCTGATTCAGAGTTTTTGTTATATAATTTTTGTTACATTCTGGAAAAAAATTTCGCGCTTTGCGCGACAAAAAAAAAATTCTAACTCTCGTGTTGTCCGAAAAAATATTTGTGAACGAAAAAAAAAACACAACCCCCTCCCCCATTTTGCAAGTTAAATGGTCGGTCTCTTAATGACATAATCAGAAGGGAATTACTCGATTTAAAATATAGAGAATGTTGATGTAATAAAACCAACACGGGTCAAACCATTATTCAAGAAAAATATGGTTTATGGTGTTTAACGCCACTTTCAACAATATTTCAGCTCTATCGTGGCGGTCAGTTTTATTGAGGGAGGAAACAGGAATACACAGAGAAAACCACCGACCTGTCGCAAGTCATTGACAAAGTTTATCACATAATTCAAGAAAAATAACAGAACAGATGTTGGTAATTATAGACCATGAAGTATAATGTGTATTTTATTCAAAATTTTAGAAAAAGGCAGTATATAAACAAGGAGAATCATATTCGATTTCAAACAACTTGCTATGTGCATTTTTTTCAGTCTGGTTTCAGGAGCCCGTATGCTACCGTAGTCGTCTAATAGTCATTGCCGTCTTAACACATGGGCACGATTGGCAGTTTCCCGGCGTCCCACAAGAATAGTGGCCTCGTGCTATTCTATGTATGTTGCGTACGGCATGCTTTTTAACGTTTAAACACAGATTTTGCTGGAAGTATCAATACAATAAATAAATGTTGAATCTTATCAACCATTTACATTTTTGTTCCTGTGAGTGTTTGTGTAGGTAGGTGCACCAGTGCACTGCTTTGGCCATAATGATATTAAGACGGCTCTGATTATAGTTTATCTAAATAAGGTAAAAAAATATAACTTGTAGCTTATGTAACAAAGATATATATAAACGTCTAAAATGGTTTGTAAAACAACACCAACTACACAAAAGAAAGTGATAAAGAATTAAACACTTCGTCTCGACGAGAGACTGTATCAATGTCTAATGTCGAGCCAAAATGGCGACTTTACAGGTTCAAAAAAGTTTTTGACGGTCAATTTACGGGACAAAAGACCCATATGTTACCTGTGTAACACGAAAATTGAAATCCCACATAAAAATTAATAAAATTATAATAATAATAATATAAATACACAATAGGGTTGCACATTCACAAACGTTTGAGAAAACCGAATATATCAGTAATCATTTCTATAGAATTTCTAATAAGATGACACGTTATTCCTTTCATATACGGGGCCGTCGTGGTCGTGATCGTGTGGTTATTGGATTTACAACTATATGTGCAATCAGTATATATCACCACTATAGTTTTGAGTTAGAACCCCGTTCATGGCGAGGTGTACTCGATAAAACATTATGTGATAAAGTTTGTCAGTGACTTGCAACAGGTCGGTGATCTTCTCCGGGTACTACGGTTTCCTCCACTGATCGCCACGATATGACTGAAATATTGTTGAAAGTGACGTTAAGCACCTTAAACCAATCTTGACATTGTTTTTCAGAGATCTCAGCTACAATTCCATCACATATATTTCACCTTCTACATTTCAATCAATGACTGGTTTGGCTTTCCTGTAAGTATGCATATGCAATATGCGTAGTGTTATAACCACCTGTAACTATTTGCCGTGGTTGCACACACGAATCGTGATAAAACTGAGTGGCACATGCATGGCAAACAGTGTGTGTTATACTTTTAGTTAATTATATATATAACGGTACATTCATTTTCATAAACAAATTGTTCTTGATGTAAGATACAAACAGTGGCATACATGATGTTGCATAATGTAGATTTACAAAGCCTAATGGGAGTTCCTACGAACAGGACTACTTTCCTGACGTCTGAAAAAAAGGCTTTTCGGGAAATCCTTTTCTATTAGGCTTACTGGATAGAAAATATAAAGTCTCGATGCTGTGATGACAGGAAGAGAATGTTTGAAACTGAACTATGACAATATCTTGATTCTCTCTGTTCACTGAACATTTAATTTGAAGTAAGCTATCAGAAGCGTCAAAAAGGGAATACTCTCATATTGAGATTAAGTCTGTTTATATAGACAAAAGTCAAAAAGATGATATGTTATCATCCATGGCGAGGTGTACTCGATACTATATTAATTGATAAAGTCTTTATTGTGTTCAATGATTACCGTCGTGGCCTTCATGGACGTGATCGTATAGTTGTTGGATTTACAGCTACCTATGCAATCAGTGCCTATCACAACTGATGTTGTGAGTTCGATTCTCGATCAGGACGAGGTATACAACATTATGTGATAAAGTTTGTTAGTGTCAGTGGTCGGTGGTTTTCTTCGTGTAGTCCAATTTCATCCACCAATAAAATTGACCACCATGATATAGCTGAAACATTGTTGAAAGTAGTGTTAAACACCATAAACCAAGCCATACCCATTGGTCATGAAATCATCGTCATCCACACGAAAATATGCCACGCTCCTTACATGTACCTATTGACGATATCGAAAAACCAGAGTCTCGCTCGCGTTTTGGGTCGGATTGATTTCGTTTATATAAGATAATTAGGGGATCAAAACACATATTATCCGTTTTCCGCAACGTTAATATGGTATTAACTACGGTTGGTTTAGTCATCATTATCTGTATTAACTTTAATAAAGAGCAATATAGGATTAACGAAACAAATTAAGACCCTTTACTTTATTTGGTCCCAAAAATGTTTTAAATTTTTCGGTTTTCCAACATTTCGACCTTGAGTGTACCTGATGATGTTTACTCCTAAAACGCGCCAGGCGCACATAGTTATATATCTACGTTCATATTCAAGTTTGCAAGAAAATGTAAGTGATTGGATAATGTTATAGCATTTTTTCTTTTTATACACAAAGGAGTGTAGGAACAAAACAAATATTTATTTTTTCTAATAATTAGTGATAAAAGAATGAGTACAGATATACTACAGATAACGGTATCTGTCTCATTTTTGTTAACATTTAACTCGAATTTGACACTATGATCTCGTTGTATCGTTTTCCTGTTGTCCTCCATTATCAATTTATAGTTGCATTATACAGAGGGAACATCTTGGTGTTTATCAAATCCACGTCTCCACCACGGAAATTAAGCTTTTCCACGTTTGTTCCGTCGCGGAAAACACGACGGAAATCAATCATAAAGGTAAACTGATAAGTTTCATCCGCGGTGGTATCATCGTGAACAGATTATGGAAAGGATTATCATTTATCAAATATCTTCTACTAAGCATCAGCATTGCACATTAACAGTCCTCATGCTTCCTGTGGCATACTAAAACTGATTTGCTAAATCTTGTACACAATTTCAGAGATAACCAGGTCCGCGTTTGTCTTCTTTGAATAATGCACATTTCAATACCTTTAGCGACGAGCCGACAGTGTCGTTCAACACTGACAATACATTTCACGACGTTTCGTGCCGTTCAACACTAATGATACCCTTAACGACGTGTCGTGCCGTTCAACACTGATGATACCTTTAACGACGTGTCGTGCCGTTCATCACTGATAATACCATAACGACATGCCGTGCCGTTCAACACTAACAATACCTTTAACGACGTGCCGTGTCGTTCAACACTGACAATTCCTTCAACGACGTGTCGTGTCGTTCAACACTGACAATATTTTTAATTAACATCATTATTTTTGGTGATGATTTGTGCTTTATACTATATTGTTAGTCACTTTATATACCAATAACAAATAATTATTACAATTTGTTTTCAGACTTTTGCAGTACAACTCCATCACTTCAATTCATCCTTCTACCTTTGAACGAATGGATAAAGCAATCAGGATGTAAGTTTTTCTTAATAATTAAATAGATGCACTACAATCATAGGTAACTGCTTAGACTTGTCCACATAATTCTATATTTACATATGAATCATGGTAATAGTGGTCATTCACAGTGCCGGATTTACCATTGTGATTACATTGTAGGTGTGCTTAAGCACAGGGCCCCATTGGCCCATCTTCCTGCCAAAATTTATTTTACGATGGATTTTTGCTGATGTGGTGCAGTTTTAAATTTGAAGGCGTTCTGTTTCGGAGCGATGCCAGACACCATGATAGAGTTGATAGTCTATGGGAATGTGCCGCAAAGCAGGCAGTCATGACAATGGCTCGGTGATATAAACATCAAATTATTAGGAGGCCTCTGTTCAGGACCCAAGTAAGGAGCCTCATAACTTAACTAGCACAGGGCCCCATTTGTCCTAAATCCGGCACTGGTCATTCATGATAAGTAGGGGTCGTGATCTTATAGTAGCTAGAATTACAATTGCACTTGCAATCAGTGTCTATTACCACTATAGTTGTGAATTCGAATCCCACTCATGGCAAGGTGGGCTCGACACAACTTTATGTGACAAATTTTGTCAGTGAATTGCGACAGGTCGGTAGTTTTCTCTGGGTACTCCGGTTTCCTCCATCAATAAATCTGACCGCCACGATATGACTGTAAAATTGTTGAAAGTGCCGTTAAACATCCTAAATCTAAACTTGGTAAGTAGTACGATCTATCCTTTTATGTAATTGTATTTTAATTTTCATTGCAAAAAAAAATAAGGGTTCATGCTGCAAGATACAAACGTTCTGATTTAAACGTTGAGAAAATAAGTGGTCGACCTCTGCTTTTTTTTTGTTGACAATCGGTCTTGGGAACAGATCGTCGGGGGTATATATGCAAAATAGTACGAATACTACAGTAAACCAGTGACACAACAGCTGATGGGGGCCCAAAAGGTTAGTGCATTCCATCCGTTTATTTTTAAGAAATCAGGAAAATCGACAATAATAAGAAATTTAGCAGTACCCCGCCATTTTGTTTCTGACCTTGTGTTTTTTTTCTAGTATTCGTGTGGACCCAGGACCCACAAATAGAGGCCCTACATCGTTACTAGCCCTGAAAATACGTATCCCCGTGGCAAAAGAGGAAATTAAGGTCCATCGGTCAAATGCCTGTGGTCACAAAAACAGACTTTCGAGAAGGCTCTTTACGTTAATGCTTCTGAATTTACAGTTATAGAGTGTCGATGTTTAAATGACAAACAGAGCATGTCTGAAACTGAACCTTGATAAGATATTTTATTTCAGTGTTCACTGAACATTTAGCTAGAAATATGTGATTGATTGATTGATTGATATATTTGATGTTTAACGCCCCTTTCAGCAATATTTCGGGTACATCATGGCAACCAGTTTTAGTGGTGGATGAAGCCCGAGTACACGAAGGGAACCACCGACCATTGGGCAATCAACTGGTTAACTTTATCACTAGCGACTGTGAGTCGAATGCACCCTTTTTCGTAATTTACAAAGCCGGACGCGAATCCACACAGTATTGGTGATAGGCGTGTATGAGTTGTTAGGTAATCTAACTACCTAACTCACTGAGCCGCCCGCACCCTCGTAAATCGAAGTAGGACAAACAATACAACGAACAAAATAAAAAGGACAGAAGGACAAACAACAATGACCTACAAACACCTACACAGAAAATGACAGATCGAGTAACACGAATCCACTAAAAACCGGTGATTAACTCAGATGGTTCGGAAAGGAAGCAGTTCCTGCTCCACGGGTGCATAAAACTTTCGGTGAAATGTTAATCCTTTCATTTGCTATCAACATATCATTATTATTTTTTTTTTTAGATTTGAGCCACAACTCCATCACTGTAATTGCGTCTTCTACATTTAAAAATACGGTTTCCTTAAAACAACTGTGAGTTTTAATTAAGTAAATACAAGTAACACCATCAAGGGTAATGGTTTAGTTTTTCCATGTAACTTTATTTATAGAACTAAGGGGCCATCGTGGTCGTGTGATCATGTGGTAGTTGAATTTACAATGCCTATCACCACTAAACTGGTGAGATCGAACTCCGTTCATGGCGAAGTGCACTTGATACAACACTATGTTATATATTTTGGCTATTTTGTTTAAGCACTATATACTTTTTGTTACTGTCATTTGAACTATTCCTCTGCTAGTAGACGAGTAGTCTCCGAGGATTTCATCCACTCAGGCGAAGGTCCTCTGGCAAATACATTTATTAAATATAATTACTATTGAAATTTATTGTCCTAAATAATATAATTATTGATCAAACTAAGGTTCTCTTTCCTGTGGAATATTTGATCTTAGCCTATGTTTGCTATGCTGGTTAGGTCTTTTGGTTTTCTTCCTTGAAAGACTTTTGAATTATTTTGTTGTTTTTCTTCAATTTAATCCACCTGAAGAAGAAACCACCATGCGCCCTAACAGAACAGGCAATACAATGGCCAAAAGAAAAGGACAAACAACGATCCACAAGACACTACACATAAATCTAAATATCCAGTAACATGAACTCCACTAAAAACCGGGGGTTAACTCAAGTGCCCCGGAAGGCATTTCTTATTCTACTCCCGTCCATGTGGAATAGGTGACCTTACTCGATGTTTGCTATTCTGGTTAGATCTTTTGGTTTTCTTGCTTGAAAGACTAATGCATTATTTGGTTTCTCTTTATTCAATTTAAGCCACCTGAAGAAGGTTATTCAATAAACGCACAGTGTGCCGAAAGAAGGACAGACAACCCAATGGCCAAAATAAAAAGGACAAATAACGATCCACAACGCATTAAACACAAATCTAAAGATCCAGTAACACGAACTCCACTGCAAACCGGGAGTTAGCTTAAGTGCCCCGGAAGTGTATGCAGTTCTTGCTCCACTAGTGGCACCCGTTACTCTAGTTACAACATTAAATATAGTTAAACATGTCCTACCAGCACCAGTAAAGCCTACCCTTCCTGTTTTAAGGTGAGGGGATCCAGTTTGCCTACCCTTCCGGAGCACCTGAGTTCACCCCCGTTTTTAGTAGGGTTCGTGTTACTCGGTCTTTAGTTTTATTTGTATGTTTTGTTGATCATTGTTTGTCCTTTTGTACTTTTTCTTTTGGCCATTGTGTTGTATGTTCTTCTTTGATATGGATTCTGATTGCCCCTTTGGTATCTTCAAACTCTTCTTAAACCTTAGCCTTTACCGACAATTGTTTGTCTTTTTTTCCCATTTCATCTGGTCATTGTACTATCTGATCTACTTTGAATTCAGGCTTCAATTTACTTTTTTTGATATCTTCAAGCTCTTTTTTTATTTCATCTACAATATCTTAATGCGCATTGGAATGATTATGTATTGAAGTTTCATTTCCAACAGAAAAAGCTCTTATTATCTACAAGAAAATAATTTTACAATTGTCAATTTTTCCAGAACTTTGAATGACAACTCCATCACGACCCTTGAACCGGATGCATTCCTTGGATTGTCTGAAATAGCAGAAGATTTAGCGCTGTAGGTATTAAGCTTAATTACACCTTACATAGGCATACTGGGATTGATTGGTTGATAGTCGTATTATTGGTTTGTATGCATTTCCATATTTGAAGTGCTCTTTGCCGTAATATTAGTCGAAACCCATTTGTCTTTTTTTTAATCTCATGGGCCTCAACCTGCCAAAATCATTCGGTATATTTCTCATTTGCCATTCAACGTAAGACAGCATAAATAATTAAATTTGAAAATCAGAAATGTTCCGATGTGAAAGTTAAATATCGGATGACGATATAAAATAACATACCACAGTAAAAGAAGAGTTTGAATATACCAAAGGAGTAATACGAATCCGTCAATCGAAGAAGAACATACAATACAATGACCAAAAGAAAAAGTACATACAATACAATGACCAAAAGAAAAAAGTACATACAATACAATGACCAAAAGAAAAAGAACTGACAATACAATGACCAAAAGAAAAAGTACATACAATACAATGACCAAAAGAAAAAAGTATATACAATACAATGACCAAAAGAAAAAGTACATACAATACAATGACCAAAAGAAGAAGAACAGACAATACAATGATCAAAAGAAAAAGTACATACACTACAATGACTAAAAGAAAAAGTACATACAATGCAATGACCAAAAGAAAAAGTACATACAATACAATGACCAAAAGAAAAAGTACATACAATACAATGACCAAAAGAAAAAGTACATACAATACAATGATCAAAAGAAAAAGTACATACAATACAATGACCAAAAGAAAAAGTACATACAATACAATGACCAAAAGAAAAAGAACAGACAATACAATGACCAAAAGAAAAGTACATACAATACAATGACCAATAGAAAAAGAACAGACAATACAATGACCAAAAGAAAAAGAACATACAATACAATGACCAAAAGAAAAAGTACATACAATACAATGACCAATAGAAAAAGAACAGACAATACAATGACTAAAAGAAAAAGAACAGACAATACAATGACAAAAAGAAAAAGTACAAACAATACAATGATCAAAAGAAAAAGTACATACAATACAATGTCTAAAAGAAAAAGTACATACAATACAATGATCAAAAGAAAAAGTACATACAATACAATGATCAAAAGAAAAAGTACATACAATACAATGACCAAAAGAAAAAGTACATACACTACAATGATCAAAAGAAAAAGTACATACAATACAATGATCAAAAGAAAAAGTACAAACAACGATCCACAAAATATATACATAACCCTAAAGATCGAGTAACACAAATCCCACTAAAACCTCAGATGCTACGGAAAGATAAGCATTTCCTGCTACACTAGTGGCAACCGTCGGAGTTATATCGTCCCTGAAACATACACGTGTATTCTAACTCGGGTTATTGATTCGCACGCATCCATTGGAATCATGTACATACAAGCTTAATATACTTTCGGGGTAACGAGTTATGTAGTATGGATTTAAAACTACGCATTCAATCAAATAAGCCCATCATGTGAGTTCGAATCCCACTGATGGCAAGGTGTGATAAAGCTTGTGAGTGACATACGGCAAGTTTCCTCCACCAATAAAACTGACCACAACGATCAAGCTGAAATAGTGTTTAAGGTGGCGTTAAACACCCTAACTCCCTAACCCATTAGTATTAAAGAACTTTACTGTAAGATGAAACTGAAATCGAAACGGACCCTGAAACTGAAAACAGAATCATATTATGATGAATAATGTCAATATATTCCAACATAGTTGACACTTTACCCATTATCTGTCCCTGCGCTCCTCGTCCAAATTATCTTCATTGCGATCAGCATCTTGAGCAAAAGAAAATTGGAAGATACCAAATTGGTAATTATAATCCATTAATTGAAGAAGGGAAGACAACACAATGGCTACATGGAAAAGGACAAAAGGACAAACAACGATCTAAAAAACATACACATAAATCTAAAGATAGAGTAACATGAACCGCACTATAAACAGGGGATAAACTCAGGTGTTCAGGAAGGTAAGCAGTTCCTGCACCACTAGTGGCACATGTCGTAGTTATCTAGTTACAAACCCGCGATAAGTCATGAAAAAAACTTCAATTTAAAGAAATAAATGGTAACTTACCACGTCGAAGGGGAATCGTATATACTGAACGCCATCAAAAGTGCATCACTGGTTTCCAACAACTGCTTTCATACAGTTTTTGATATTCACGCTTAGCCATCAAAATTAAAATTTTAGATGCCTACATCCTCATAGGTATTGCATCAAATGTATTGAATGTGTTATTGCTTTCTGATTTCATGACGGTCACAGCCTATCAAAGCATACTGCCTCTGATTATCACTTTGATATCTTATAACTTTTCTAATTCAAACATTAAATATACATGTCGATATGATTGGTGTAATTGTATCTGGATGGAATTTTGAAGATACCAAAGGGGTTATCAGTAACCATAAGACAAAGAAGAATGGATAATTTCACAGCAAAAAGTATCTGTATGAAATTTTGAAGATGCCAAAGGGGTTATCAGAAGCCATAATTCAAAGAAGAACGGATAATTTCACGGAAAAAGAAAAAAAGGACAAATAATAATCGACACAACATTGCACAGAAAACTAAAGATTGAATAACACGAACATCACTAAAACCGAGAGTGAATCCATGTGCTACGAGATGATAATGAGATCTTGCTGCTCTAGTGGCATTCATCGTGTTAAAGTTAAACGACACGAACGTCATGTGATATATAAATCGTGTTAGATATCAATATATTTTTGTATACATGTATATAAATACAAATGCCATTGTTAAAAGATGAACTTTTAGGGGAAAAAAAGGGGGGTAAAAACAAACCGAACATCGTATTTACGAGGAAAACGTAATGGACATCATAATACGGGATGAAATAGATGAAGACATACATTTGTTCCTTTTCTTTGGCAGAACCCTACAACATAACCCATTTAACTGTTCCGACTGTGAACTTAAAACACTGCAGCACCTGTTGAACAGTACAGCGTTAGGAGATTGTGGTGCACCCTACAACATAACCCATTTAACTGTTCCGACTGTGAACTTAAAACACTGCTGTACCTGTTGAACAGTACAGCGTTAGGAGATTGTGGTGCACCCTACAAAATAACCCATTTAACTGTTC
>MJUT01036026.1:183372-203843 GCA_002080005.1 Gigantidas platifrons | reverse complement strand
AAAAAAAAAAAAAAAAAACAATTACCGCACTGTCGAAACAATTCTAAAATCCAATAAAAAATCGTAATTGTATAATATATATGTATATGTGAATACGGTCCGTTTGCCTTAATAACAATTCAGTCCTTTCCGCATTCATGTCTGATCACTGGGTTTGTGACAAGAGTAACAAGACGGATGTCGCTAGTGAAGGAGGAGCTATTTATCCTTCTGGTTCACCTTACAATTTTTGTAGGATACGTATTACTCAATCTTTAGTTTTTTTGTGTTGTGTTTTACAAATCATTGTTTGTCATTTGTCCTTTTCGTTTGGCCATTGCACCTACTTTCCAGTTGTACTCATTTCAGCAAGTTAGGGATAAACCATTAAACTTTTACCTGTCCAGATATTTATTTTACATGAAACAAAATCAGATTATATTATTGACCTGACATATCGGTAATGTTTCAAGTTTTAACCAAAATTTCTGTTGCATTTTAAAAGTTAGATGGTTTTTCTACAATCAGATGTTCATAACTCAGAATACATTACTGACTGATGAGGATACCAAGTGTAGCATATTTTATACGGCCAGAGTCATCATATATATAAATCCTGGCAGGGGCCGAGATGGTCGTGATCGTATGGTAGTTGGATTTACAACTACCTGAAACAATCAGTGCATGTCATCACTAACCTCGTGCGTTCGATTCCAGCTCATGGAGATGTGTATTCGATACAACATTTAGTGATAAAGTTTGTCAAGACATGCGGCAGGTGGGTAGTTTTTCCGGATATTCCAGTTTTATCCACCAATAAAACTGAGCGCCACGGTGTAACTGAAATAGTGTTAAATGTGGCGCTAAACATCATAACCTTAACTCCCTAACAGTGTAAATCATGGCCATTATTGATTCATAGTACGAAATCTCAGAATTTATGACAAAAAATAATCGAAAGAACAATATGAAATTTTCTCAATTCAATACTCACAAGACATCATAATATATTTGTAATTGAATCATTTACAATATATATAACTACATTAAACTCAATACATTATGTCCCAGCTTGCTCAATGATTAACGATTATATTGCAATCAGTGCATTTAGTGCATGGGAGGCTACTTAAGGTAAAATTGGTATTTTGTTGCCGCTGAAGTTTGAAAACTTGTAAGACAAAAAATAACCCTCATTTATATATTCCTTCAGCATGAAAAATATGTCCATTCATATACTCTCTAAAAAAAAGAGACGCAACATGTGAAAAAATGTAATTTACTTCATATTTTCAACATCATTTTAAATACAGAAATAAGCATTACATTACACTGAAATTTGGCACACTAGTTGTTCAGACTTTAAAGTTCATTACAATGGCAAACTTTATTATATTAAAGTCCATAGCGTACAGATGACGTCATTTAAAAGTCAATATATGTTGTACCCACCACTGGCCTGTAACACAACTCGGACCCATCTCGGCATAGACTCGATTAATCGACGAATACGGTCTTGTGAAATTCTCCCCCTTCTTGCTCAAGAGCCTGCTGTAGTTCTTGCAGAGTTTGCGACGCTGGTTAACGACTGCGCACGCGTCGATCCAAATCATCCCACAAATGTTCTATTGGGTTCAAACCTGGTAATTTAGACGACCAGGGAGCACTCTTACGTTATGGTTGACTAGAAAGTCAACAGTAGCACGAGCTGTGTGCGGCCGAGTGTTGTCGAGCTGAAAAACTTCCCTACGGAGGTTCATTGCGGGAAGCATGTGTGGTGTCAAAACCTCATCTCTGTATGGAGCGGCGCTAATGTTGCCGGGGATGTTCACCAGGTGGGTTTTTCGGGCGTAGGATATAGCACCCCACATCATCACGCTTCCTCCGTCGAAATTGTCGACCCCAAGGACGCAATTCCTTGCGAACCTCTCATTCCGGCGTCTGTAGACACATGTACAGCCATCTCTTGTCTGCAGCATGAATCTTGATTCATCGCTGAACCAGACTCGCCTCCAGTTTTGCATGTCCCAGCCCATTACTCTGTTGCTCCATTGAACCCTTGCAAATCGATGCCGATGTCTTAGTACTGCGCCAAAGTAAGGGCGTTTGGTCGGTGCGCAGCCGTTTTCACGAAGACGGTTTCTAACTCTCTGTGTCGATATTCTTCGGAGACCTGGGAGATTTGATGCTGTTTCTCTTGCTGTCACCGTCAGGTTTCTCAGGTAAAGTACCCGGATGTAACGTTCTTGGTGTGTTGATGTGTCCGTGCTCTGTTACAGGCTAATGGTGGGCACAACAGATATTGACTTTGAAGTGACGTCATCTAAACGCTATGGACTTTAATATTATAGATTTTGATATTTTAATGTACTTTAATGTCTAAACAACCAGTGTGCTTATTTCTGTATTTAATATGATGTTGACATTTGAAGTAAATTATATTTTTTCACATGTTGCGTTTCTTTTTTTTTGGAGAGTATATATTATTCAGTTATTGATGATTCATTCATATAATAGACTACAATTCAAAATAAACACACACATATATCAATTTTGAACCTTGTTGCGTTAAATTATAGCATAGAAATATTTATAGAAATATGGCCTATTGATTTACCAAACCTTAATAATCTCCACCCATTGATATAATGAAGAGGGACATTTATATGACCCAATCATAAATTTTAAAGATGTAAAAGTCGACTCATTCCAGCGGCACGTCTGTACACACCATTGTTAATGAAGTAACCTCCCTCTCGTGAGGTTCTGTCTACATAGTGATGTACCTACACACTTTTGGTTTACCCAAATGCTAGGCGTATGCATGGGCGTATGCTGTCTCCTGTTACACATCGACTTGTGTACAGCAAAGCGGAATAGACAATGGTTGGACACGTACCGCGTTGTAAACACCCATAAACAATTGGATCAAAATGTCAACTGTTAACACATAACTTCCTACCCTTCCGGAGCACCTGAGTTCAACACCGGTATTTGGGAAAATCACGACAGAAACCTAACCACGAAGTTAGTCTCCTAAAAAAAAAACTCTAGCCTGTTTTTAGCAAAATAAGTTCTAAATCTATCAGACTCTGTTGAATTAAATCCGCTGCTAACTTTTAACATTAAAATACGTCTCGTCACGTATAGAATATAAGAAGAGTTTGAAGATGCCAAAGAAGTAATCAGAATCCGTATAACGAAGAAGAACAAACAACTCAATGGCCAAAAGGAAAAGGACAAACAACGATCTACAACACATACACATAAAACTAAAGATCAAGTAACACAAACCCCACTACAAACCAGGGGTGAACTCATGTGCTCCGGAAGGACAGGCAGTTCCTGCTCCACTAGTGGTACCTGTCGTGTTAATATAGTTACAAATCAGATGATAAGTCGTGAATGAGGAAAGGGCTGGGAAGTGCATACGTCAAGTGAAACATACCCGTGGTCATTTGTGACATATATATTCCATAACGGTCAACCAAGTCATCGTAGCGATCGTAAAAGTTCGAAGTGATGACTTCAACTTTATTAAAAGATCAATATGATAGATGCAATCGCTGAAATAACCAAACCTAGAATTATTTAGTTAAAGGACATAAACTACACGGACACCCATTGAGCAAACCTATCGAACGACCATTAAACCTTTTTAGTGGAGGGGGGATGGGGTTAATGTTTTTCTTCACCAAGATCTATTGGTTGAATTTTGAAAAAAATACTGATTTTTCATGCCTAAAAATATTCTCTTTGTTGGCTCGGGGCAACAACATAGGCCTCATTCCCTTAAAGTTAAATGGTCGCTTCCGTATGCAAAATCCACAGTTCAAATTACAAAACTGTACATATATTTTAATTATAGGTACCTACACATTTTATTAAGTTACTGATTAAAGTGCAAATCAAGTACACCCAAGCTACCAACAAATATATACACACTCAATAGCCACGTGACAATTTATACAAACTTCGGCTTTAATTCAAAGTAACAAATCTGAAATTTAGGAAAGTTTCACGGAATTAAAATTTCAAGAAAATGGAATGAAAAAATTTGAGTTAAAATCCCGTCAGTACCTCTGAAGTGAATATTGAACAACTTTGTTTAAATATGAAGACTGCACGATATAATCGTGTCGAGATGAAACGTCTAATTCAATAGACAAGCCGATTGACAAGCTAGCCAGTTAAAATTTACGAAAGAAACGAATATAAAAACTGACGATTCCAATAGAGACAAGGGGTAGCTGTTGTAATTATGAGAACAAACTTGAAAAGTTACATTAGAAATACATCAACATAAACGGATCCGCAAGCGTTACAAACATATATTTCAAGGTTCATATATAAGACATGATATATCAATGAACAAAAAATCACTCAGAATAAATATATAAAATAGAGTTATACTGTGATAATACATTTCTCTGACGTCACACTATTGTTCGAACAGTGGATTATGTTTAAGAATCTACAGTTGATTCTTTTGTTCTTGATTATATGAACTTTAAGCTTTTACTAGTTTAGTCTTAAAAACGTGCTATACATATTTTGGGACTTTCGGGTATCGAACCACTACAGGGCTTTTTGAAGTCTACTTTGACTTTCAAAACTTCCATCTAACCACTCGGCTACGGTGGGTACACTACTATACTCTATTATTAGTTATATAACTCTTGATAGTAAGCTTTGCTAAAACAAATATCAACAATTTCTTTGAAAAAGCAATTGATCAATATATACAAGACACGATACAAGTATTTCAGATCTGGCATAATTTATGTTCAGAACTGACGAGTATGTGAACTTTTAAAATGTATTCTGGCAATACAAAAACAACTACAGACCTACCGTAAGTAATACAAATCAGACAGACCACAGGTGAACATTTGGGACATTTGAAAGCCCTTGAAGTATCTAAATATAAATGATTCTATTCACTTGAAAGACCTTGACATATCTAAATATAAACGAGAATCGAAAGCACGAATGCCGATAAAATTTTGTTGTTTAATTTTTGTTAATTGTGGCTTATTTAGCTTTCTGAACATTAACTAGAGGCTCAGCCCACTGAGCCTATATCGCTCACCTGACAATAGAATGATACTGAAGCAAATTTCAAAGGGAGATAATCATTACCTTAACTGTTTTCTATATTTATGCATAAAAGATAATGTATTTGGGCCAGGTGAGCTAAACAATTATGAAAAAAGGGCAATAACTCCTAGACGGTAATAACATTTACTTCAAAATTGCAGGGCATGTAGATCTTGAAAAGCTGAACATGTTTTCTGTTTACACTTAACATCTATCTCTTATAGTTTTTGAAATATAAGACGAAAAGTATTAACATTATTAAAAAAAAATGATGAAAAAAGGGCAATAACTTCAAAATGGATAATGGGATATACTTCAAAATTGCAGGGTAGGTAGATCGTGACATGCTGCACATTTTTGCAATTCAACTTAACATGTATCTCTTATAGTTTTTTGAAATATAAGACGAAAAGTATTAAAAATTTTAAAATTTGATGAAAAAAGGACAACAACTCCAACATGGGTAATGATATTTACTTAAAAATTGCAGTGTAGGTAGATCTTGACATGCTGCACATGTTTGCAGTTAAATTTAACATCTTTCTCTTATAGTTTTTGAAATATAAGACGAAAAGTATTAAAATAAAAATAAAAAATGATGAAAAAAGGGCAATAACTTCAAAATGGACAATGGGATATACTTCAAAATTGCAGGGTAGGTCGATCGTGACATGCTGCACATTTTTGCAATTCAACTTAACATCTATCTCTTATAGTTTTTGAAATATGAGACGAACAGTATTACAAAAATTTAAATTTGATGAAAAAAGGGCAACAACTCCAAAATGGGTAATGGGATATACTTCAAAATTCCAAGGTAGGTAGATCTTGACATACTGAACATGTTTGCAGTTTAAACTTAACATCTATCTCTTATAGTTTTTGAAATAAAGGACGAAAAGTATTAAAATTTTGAAAACTTGATGAAAAAAGGGAAATAACTCCAAAATGGGTATGGGATTTACTTCAAAATTGCAGGGTAGGTATATCGTGACATGCTGCACATTTTTGAAATTTAAACCTAACATCTATCTCTTATAGTTTTTGAAATAAAGGACGAAAAATAATTAAATTCTAAAAATTTGATGAAAAAAAGGGCAATAACTCGAAGATGGATAATCAGATTTATTTCAAAATTGCAGGGTAGGTAGATCTTGCTGTGCTGATCATTTTTACCCCTGTCAGATTTTTGATATTATTAACGGTTTTTGAGTTATTACCAAAAACCTGCAATTTTACCATATGTTCTATTTTTAGTAACAGCGGCCATGTTTGTTGGCCGAATGGAAAAAATGAAGAAGTTTAATAGAGGATCTTACATAGATGCTTCCTGTCAAGTTTGGCTCCATTTGGCCAAGCAGTTTCAGACGAGAAGATTTGTTTAACATTAGCCAATCAGAAACAAGAATTGTCCTTGGCGGCCATATTTGTTGGCGGAATGGGACGAAATGAAGAAACTTTATAGTGGACCTTATATAGATGTTTTCTGGCAAGTTTGGTTCCATTTGGCCCAGTTGTTTCAGAGGAGTAGATTAAAATATGAAAAAGTTAACGGACGGACGACGGACGACGGACGCCAAGTGATGGCAATACCTCACATGACCCTTTGGGTCAGGTGAGCTAAAAAGGTAAAAAAAATATAAAATGAAAACACACTTGTAGATGGAAATGTATTATGTAAGAGAATACACTCCAACTTATGGGTCTCGTTGATTATTTTTAAGAATCTACAGTTGGAGTGTATTCTCCATTACTTAAGTGAATACAATCGCGGCTAAAAATGATCACATATACATGTATTTATTACTAAATTAATAATTGTATTGTTATTTCAACACGCTGTACTTGGATATAGTAAAATGAAAATGGCAAACAAAAAAAAATATAACATAATAAAAACAAAAACAAAAATACAAGACAAAACAAATACAAACAATCAAAGACACAAAAACAACAGATTACCATTGGAACAATGATCCGCGGCTAAACATTATCATATATACAAATGTCTATTAACTCAATGTATTTGGATATAATAAAGTGAACAAAACACAACAGAACAAAAAAGAAAAAAAACACAAGCAACAAAAACAACAGATTACAAAACAAAAAATACCACACAGTCGGAATAGTTCCAAATTCTACTAGATAAAAAGTAAAAAGAGAGTCAAAGTCAACAGGTACTTCAATACAAAATCAACACATACACATGGCCACTGACTGCCCTGGGTTGGTACGGGTACTTCAATACAAACTCAACACATATACATGGCCACTGACTGCCTTGGGTTGGTACGGAATTTCAATAAAAATGGCGGGGTTAAGCATGTTATATGTACCCTCATTCATAGTACTTTATATCTACCTAAGACTCGGGGAGTTTTAACATAACGTCGGTCTTACTAATTGACAGTGTTTAATCTTTATAATATAATGATGACCTAATACAATACATAATGATGGCCTCATATTAGTGAAGGGGTCATCGCAGTCGTGATCTTATGGTAGGTGGATTCACAATTAACAGTTTAATTACTGCCCATCACCACTAAAGCTGTGAGTTCGAATCCCGCTCAAGGTGAACTGTACACGATGCAACATTATGTGATAGATATCGTTAGTGACTTGCGATAGGTCGTTCCTTTTCTCCGTTACTCCGATTTCCTAAATCAATAAAACTGACCTTCCCGATATAAATGATATATTGTTGAAAGTGGCATTAAACACTATGACATCTGACCATCATGTCAGAAAGTTACAAACAAGCAAAAATGTATATTGACTGATAGGAGTTGAGAGCATCCATCGTTCTTTACTAGTTATATATAGATGGCTTGAATGAATACTAGTAACCGAATCCTCAATATTCACAATTATAAACGACAACCCGTTTTCCACGTTCATTTGACACAAATAGTTTCCTAAAATCTCTACTGAAACAAATTGTGATTGGTTTAATAATACCATCCTCCTTCTTCATGATTATATCACTATTTTTTCCATCAGGTGACAGACGTATAATGTTATTCGATCCAAACCCTACTACGTAAACGTTTCCTTGTCTGTCAGTATCAATACCATTTGCCCCTTGAAGGTCTGGGGAACTAAAGGTAAATACGTTTGATCCATCTTTCGTTATACAGTAGACGCTGTCACAGTCTGTATAATATATATTGTTATCCCTGTGATGGATGTACCATACTGTACCACTACTACTAATACTACTAATACTACTAACACTACTAACGTGTTGTCCGTTTGAATCTATAATGTTTATCCTAATTTTACCATATCTATCACGCTTACTGACATAAACGTTGTCGTCTACCCACGTAACACCTGCACAATCAGCAATATTTGTTACGCTTATCTTTGTTTGTGCAATAAAGTTGTCTACAAACTGAATACCTTCACATCGCAAGGCAACAACAATTCTTCCAGACTTTTTGTGGTAAGAAATATCCCATGATTCTCCTCCTAATTTACATTCTTTGACAGATTTCCAATCTTTACTGTACATTAGAAGAAATGATTTATCTGACAGTATCAGGTTATCCTCCTTATCAACAACCATACCATGGACTGCATCAAATTTTCTATCTATTCTGTAACCACACGTGAACGATTTTGGAGGTTTAGGATGGACAGATATTTCTTGAGCTTCCATGTGTTTAAAAGGTTTAAATTTAATTGCACATGGTTCTTTCTTTAATCGTGTGGTACCTAAGTGTTTTACTCCAGATAGCAAATTTTCTGGTTGATCGTAGACTAAGCTGACGTCTGAGAGGTTAGCTAAAACCTCCTCCAAATGGTTGTCTTCTTTGCTAAGTATTGGTAGTAACCGGTGGAGGAGAAGAAATACGTGCTGGTTGGAGCCATTCTTTGTCAAAAAGTCGAGTTGTTGTAAATGTTTCTCGATCAATGAAACTGACTTTTCTAACTCGGATTCTTCTCTTTCCATTTGACTAATAGAATCCTGACTGACTGTTTGTATCTCCAACAGGGCCGATTTTTCTAGTTCATCAAGCTTCTTTATGACAGACACTTTGAATGCTGATATCTTTCTGACGATGTTTTTTTCTTCTATTTTCACCCTGTCTCTATTTTCCAGCCTATTTTGTACAGCTGTTTTCAAAGTCAAGTGGACTTGTGTCATGCCCTCAGAGATATCATGGAAAAGCGGAGATGTTTTTGCGTTATTAGATGCCATTTCAAGAGGAATGACTTTATCACATGAGCGGTGATCTTCTGACATGCAGCTTCGACAGCACATTTCATGATGTTGGTTACAAAAAAGGTCCAAAATAAAATTCGGATGTCTTGAACATTTTTCCTGTGTTGTCAGTGCTTCAGCAGGTAAGGTTGATATTACCTCAAGATCGATGACATTATGGCTCATTGAAGTCTTGCTGCCTTTATGTGCTTTTACACAATTTATGCAAAGAGCATCTTCACAGTCTACACACCACTTGGTAGCAGGGGCGTTTTCGTCAATTCTGCTACATGGATCACAACTGGTATTTAACGACATACCTAAAGGTATAAACACAAATCCACATTTGATTCCTATGTCAATGGCAGATTAAATTCCGGAATGATGAAAATGACATGTTACAGTAATTCTACTGAGATACATATAATGACATAATATGACAGTAATTCTGAGATACATATAATCACCTATGGTAGTAATTCTGAGATACAGATAATGACCTGTGGTAGTAATTCTGAGATGAAGATAATGACCTATGGTAGTAACTCTGAGATATAGATAATGACCTATGACAGTAATTCTGAGATATAGATAATGACCTATGACCTATGACAGTAATTCTGAGATATAGATAATGAACTATGACAGTAATTTAGAGATACAGATAATGACCTATGATAGTAATTCTGAGATATTGGTAATGACCTATAACAGTAATTCTGAGATATAGATACTGACTGATGACAGTAATTCTGAGATATAGATAATGGCTTGCTTTTGCCCACAAATGTTGAAGAGCTAAGAGAAAATTCTGACCGACCAACAACAACCAAAGATGGAGAATACTGTACTGGGAGAACGCTCTGTCTGAATCCGTACCTGCTTCACATTAACTATTTCCAACTATGCAAACTTTTTTGTTGCCATTTTACTTGTTATCTTCCTTGATCCTTTTTGAGTACAAAGCCAAAATGTGGACGGGGATGCAAGATTACGTAAAATGCATCTTTTTATAAAAAGTTTTATTCAAGATCTTTTTATTTATGTTTTAATATTTTTATGTTAAAACAAATATATGAAGCGATAAATAGACGCCATTTTGAAACTGTTTTCTATATTCCCGTCCTTACCTAGATAATACGGTCTGATATCCCCGTCTTGATTAGCCAATCAGATTGTAGGAATTCATTGAATACTTTACTTTAACAGAATATAGATAATGATCCATGGTAGTAATTCTGAGATATAGATAATGACATATGACAGCAATTCCAAGATATAGATAATGACCTACGGTAGTAATTCTGTAATACAGATTGTGACCTACGGTGGTAATTCGGAGATACATGACAGTAAATCTGTGTTACAGATAATGACCTATGACAGTAATTCTGAGATACAGATAATGACCTGGTAGTAATTCGGAGATACAGATAATGACTTATGGTAGTAATTCTGAGATACATATAATGACCTATGGTAGTAATTCTGTAATACAGATAATGACCAACGTTAGTAATTCCGAGATACCTATAATGACCTATGACAGTAAATCTGGCATACAAATAATGACTTAAGGCAGTACTTATGGGATACAAATAATGATGTATGGCAGACTGACAGTGATAATTGGGTGTTATTTACTTTTAGAGATTCCGGATTCTCTAAAATGAACCAGTGATTACTGCTTAATGTTATAATGGCGAGAACAAGTTACGTGTTGGCGAGATGATGATGAGGAAAGCTCTGTGCTGAGCAGGATTGTTCTTTTTAGTGCTAGTTCATTGAAACAATAGTCAGAGGTAGACGGATCCCAGTGATACACATTATCCTGACACTGAACCAGTCAGTCCTTGCTCTAACTCCCCAATGCAGCGTACCTTCAGGAGTACACCACGTTTTGCTACTCCGATTTTTTCAAGCTAAGCTCTATATAACCGAGGCAAGATTTGACTCACCTGGCCACCCAAACATTGCCTTTATATAATATCTATGGACTTTTTTTTCTTAAAATACGATTAATACTAGAATGAATGTGTGTAAGGTTACAGCCTTCACAACTTTCAATTTGGTAATTTTTGTGGTTTCCATCATAATTTCATTGATAGAGGGTTGCTGCTAACAAGGAAGTTACGGAACAATGAGTTCCTAATCATCAAGTTGAAGTCATTACTTCGAAAGTTTTACGGTCGCCACCATAACTTGGTTAACCGTAAATTGGAAATATAAAAAAGCATATATATTTTCTCTTTATGTTAAAGATCATTGTCTGTACTTTTTTCTTTCATTGTAAATAAATCATGGCTGATTGTCAGATCTGTGAAATTGCTAATAGGAATATCGTGTAAAAACTTTAATTATCGGCACATTATCACCTTAATTGTTTGTAACATTTTTGTCATGACAATGTTTAATGTTGTATCTGTTGCTTTAATATGCTTACACATTGTATATGACTTTGTGAAAAGTAATGTTAGATTCATTTTGCTGCCGCCATGTTCTCAGGTGGTGGACGGATGCCAACATCAACAATTGATCGTTATTTGTCTTTTTGTATTTTGTCTTTTAGCCATTTTATTGTATGTCCTTTTTCGATGATCGGCTTTTAATTACCAGGGTTGGAAAACCTAGCCGGATAAACAAAACACGGTTATTCTGAATTGATTCATTGCTATAAATAAAGATAATTCTTACCTTCTATTGAAACTGTTTTCTTTATTCTGCAAGTGGTTTTGTTACAGAGAGAATAGGAACCCTGTAAGATAGATACATGAACATGTGTTTATTACGATAACAATTTGTTTGTTCTTCCTACTAGCAAATTTATTCATAAAATGAAAAATAGGATATATCACACCCTCAGAACAGATACAAAACATAATAGGAAGATCGCCAATACCCGCAAAATGTATCTTCAACACACACGTGGATTGGCTAACCAAGCTTTATGGGCTTCTCCCTTATTAGTAAAAACATGCTTCATGCAAATATTCTCCACGGATGAGTAAAATACCAATCTTCACATATAACTGGTTGAACTTATTATAATGGAGTAATTGTCTCTTAATAGCACTGGTTTTATAGCTGATATTGTGTTTTCTTCTTTACAAAAAAGATAATATCAGAAGACGCCAGAGGTTACATAGATACTAGGAATGTTGCATCTCCCGATGTAAAAATGAATAAGTTTCCAAGGAAACACTTTGTAAGATATAAAGGTAGTCAACAGTCAAGCACTATGGTAAAAGCTTATAATTTATAGTATCTTGATTTGATAGGTTTATATTAGTGCTACCCTTTAATCAGCTTGGTGGCGGTGACCATATAGTAATGCTGCTATGCTAACTCAAAATACTTGAAATACATATCGAAATATTGTTAATAAAAACATGCCGAGTTGATAATGGCATTGATAATTAACAACTGAACTTCTTAGTGTATATAAACCTTATATTGTTTTTGATAATTAACAATTGACTTTGATACTACTTTTAATAATCTACAACTGGGCTTGACATTGTTTAGAAATAATTTGTAGAACCAACGTGGTTTTAAGAATTTACTCTCTGCATCATTAAATGTCAGTGTAGATATATATTGAAACATAGAAACTTGTAAAGTCTGATGGGAATGGAAGGTACACAGACAGAACATGTACTTTATATACTACTTTATGTTCGCCCACTTCTGAAAAGGTTCATCAACATCTCACTGACTGAGTCAGTTTGTAATAAATTGAAAAAAAAACAAATAAAATATCATATTGTCGGAAAAATTCCATAATTCATTCGGAAAATTGTAGAAATAGAGGTAAAATCCTACCCCTAACACACATAAAAATGACAGATTATTATCATGGATTGGCATAGTAACTTAACAAAAAAGGTAAAGGTTGAAATAGTTTATGGTTCTCCATTTTATTGTGCAATATAAAGGTAAGATTCCAACATGATTATCTAATCATGCTTTGTAAATAATTTTCTATTAGCCATTTCAAAAGTTTCCACATCTTAATTAATAAAGAAACTTGTAGAATGAGTAGCAACAGAAGACAATAAAAAGAAACACCCATTTCTATAACATAAAGAGGGTATAAGTTTTAGTTGTTGGTTCAATTGTGATTTCGTCTGTTATGTTATCACTATCACATATCTCGTTTCTGGTTTAACATATATTCTGAAGTATCATATAACTGTTAAAGTGTAGATACTGTTGAAAGTGGCGTTTAACCTGATAACCCTAACCCCTTGGGTATCATTTTTGTTCTATTTTAACATATTAATTCATTGTTCATGTATGTATTCATTCCAGACGTCTAGTAACACATGGTTGCACGTAATATTGTTTTGTCTATGCAGTTTCACAGTTTCATAGTAACTTTGTTAAACTCTCTCTTGGTGTTTATTTATGTTTTTGGGTCTGTTGTGTTTCCTCCATGATATTTTTACTTATTGCTTGGTTGTTTTTTTTTTCGTGTGACAGTGTAATCTTCCAATCTTACGTATGTCACCTATAGATCACGTTTTGTTTCTATTTAGTACAAAATAAATCGTTTAGAGTACCTTATATCAGATTCAACGTTTTGGTATGGTGTGTAACTATCAGGAAGTAAAACAGTACAAGATTCACCGATCTGACTCACGATTTAAAACAAATTGATTAAAAATAAATAACAGATAAACAAGTAAATAAATACACTCACAGTAACAACAATGTCTCTTTACTGACTAAATCATTGTATTAAATAACGATATAACTTACCTTCTACTAAAACGGTTAGAGCTTATTCTGTGTACTATTTGGCTCGCTCACAGAAATATATGACGTTTTTCACATAGTTACAACACTGTTTGGAAGGATATATTTTTAACATTTGTTTATTATTATCGACATAAGTCTGGTCTTCCTGGTAGCAACTGCATTAATTGTGATTGTTGTAATTGTCGTATTTGTGAAATGTCTTATTGAAATTGTTATATTTTTTCAATTAACACTTTCATTCTGAAATCCTGTTTGTTGCTATGGGTTCTAAAATTCGAATAAATAAATTTAGTCATATTTATATTATTAAAGTTTCAGCATTGAATGTTTTATAACAACGTGTATTTTTTCAAGTTTTGTAAATTAAATAAAATTTTACAAAGTTGTTTTTGTTTTTATTATTGTAAAATGCCACGATTTTGCTTTTTAATGGTGTAAATAAAAACCAATCGGAATGAAAGATACAGGTACATGCAAGACAATACAACTTGTTTTTATTTTATTTTATTTTTGGCAGCTTGTATATTGAAGCATATTATATGTTTTCGGGGCACTTTGATTCGAGAGTACTCGTTGATTGGTTGATTATTATGTAATGTAAGTGGATCAGTATTGCAGCTGTTTTAATGTTAATTTCATGTCTTCATAAGTACAAGTACGTTTCTACTACAACGTCCTTTTTAGATGATGTGACCAACAAAATGGAGCGAGTGAGTGATCATTGTTGAACGTCAAATGATCAATTTTCCAGCAGTATCATCATGGCGAGAACAAGTTAATTTTGATGAGATTATGCTGATGCCAGCTTTGTACTAGACCAACATATTTATAGTGCTTGCTCACTGAAACAACAGTCCGAGGGTACATATGTCGCTCCACTCGTACACATATTCTGATTATGTGCAAACCAGTCTTTACTCTTACTCCTTAGTACTACATACTTAGTGGAGAAGCAACAAATATCAATTAGTTACTGTTAAACATCACGAACATAATTTGATATGTAAATCGTATTTGACACCAGTTTAGTTAATGATATAAATATAAATAACGCATAAAACATGAATCTCTCCACCACGAATGAGGGACCACGTTCGAAGAAAACATCGCAACACAGAACTACGAGCGGGGAGACATGTAACTGATCAACGTGATTAACACGAACTCCAACAAACTCATTGTACTAAAACATTCATTCTCATATTAATAACACTGATATAAAGACATATTTAGCGTATTTAAGTACATAAGATAATTAAAGAACTAACTAGCTTAACATTCAATTTCTATGAAGCAATTTCTATTAAAATTATAAAACTTATATTTTGAGATACAATGTGCTTACTTAGCAATCCAACAATCGTTGCTTTTCCTTTTGTCCATTGTATTGTCTGTCCTTCGATATACAGATTCTGATTACCCCTTTGGTATCGTTAACCTCTTCGTAGAAAACTGAACTTCTAAGCTTAATCTATGTATATCTCTTGAACACCATCCAGGCCTGCCTGATCCGTGACTAAGTTTCAAGTCTTGCGGGATGAATCAAGCACAGAGGACTGGACATAAATTAGTTGGCCGTTTTTTGACAGTGGTATGATACTTGTAGCAGGAGCTAATACGCAACAATTACATAAGATTTGTCTTACATTACAATAAATACTTAGGTATATACTTTAGTGTCAATGGCGTATTTCTGAAAATCCCTCATTAGTTACGTTCAAAGTAAAGCATTAGAAAAACAAATCATTATAAAGTCTTTCGGATTAAGATAAACAAATCATTATAAAGTCTTTCGGAATAAGATAAACAAATCTTTATAAAGTCTTCCGGAATAAGATAAACAAATCATTATAAAGTCTTTCGGAATGAGATAAACAAATCATTATCAAGTCTTTCGGAATAAGATAACCAAAGGGCCTAATAAGTATAACTAAAATCGTATATGGTTACTGATGCCCAATAGGACAGAAAAATGAAAAACAAGTAGTCAGTGGTATGTTATCAAGGCAAGCGTACGTTAATATGAACAGATCACATGAAATAACATTTAAGATCAGAAATTATGCAATGCAACAAATATTGCTGACATTAAGGACATAACCAAGTAATAAGTAATAAGGTACATGCACAATTAATTGCAGAAGCAGTTTACGGCGCGTTTCGGTCGAATTTGTATGTGCTTTTGATCTTCAAGAGTGCAATTTGAATTTGTTTATTTCATCACATTCACTGACTGTCTTTACACGTACAGATATGGGGTCGTTCGATTTATGACCTATTAAATCAGTGCCTATCACAAATAACGTTTGAGTTCGAATCCCCGTCAGGCTATGTGTACTCAATAAACATTATGTGATAAAGTTTATCAGTTACTTGCGAGAAATCAGTGGTTTTCTCCGGGTACTGCGGTTTCCCCCACCAATTAAAATGACCGCAACGATACAACTGCAATATTGTTGAAAGTGGCGTTAAACACCATAGCCCTAGCACTAACTCTGTACAGATAGGGACCACCTACTATACTGATTGACATCATTTCACTAGCAAGGGAGACTTGCGAACATAAAACTAGTCTTACGTCATCACTTTCTATAGATGTAGATGTATATAAAGTTAATAGCCATGTAGATGTATATAAAGTGAGCAGTCATGCAGATGTATATATAATTAACAATCATGTAGATGTGAATAAAGTTAACAGCCATGTAGATGTATATAAAGTTAACAGTCATGTAGATATATATAAAGTTAACAGTCATGTAGATGTATATAAAGTAAACAGTTATGTAGATGTGTATAAAGTAAACAGTCATGTAGATGTATATAAAGTAAACAGTCATGTAGATGTATATGAAGTTAACAGTCATGTAGATGTATATAAAGTTAACAGTCATGTAGATGTATATAAAGTAAACAGTCATATATATGTATATAAAGTAAGCAGTCATGTAGATGTATATAAAGTAAGCAGGCATGTGGATGTATATATAGCAAACAGTCATGTAGATGTATATAAAATTAACAGTCATGTAGATGTATATAAAGTAAATAGTCATGTAAATGTATATAAAGTTAACAGTCATGTAAATGTATATAAAGTAAACAGTCATGTAGATGTATATAAAGTTAACAGTCATGTAGATGTATATAAAGTAAACAGTCATGTAGATGTATATAAAGTAAACAGTCATGTAAATGTATATAAAGCTAAAAGTCATGTAGATGTATATAAAGTAAACAGTCATGTAGATGTATATAAAGTAAACAGTCATATAGTTGTATATAAAGTAAAGAGTCATGTAGATGTATATAAAGTATACAGTCATATAGATTTATATAAAGTAAACAGTCATGTAGATGTATATAAAGTAAACAGTCATATAGATGTATATTAAGGAAACAGACATGTAGATGTATATAAAGTCTGCCTCTGTTTCTACGTTTTTTTTTCTATTAGATGTTGGTAATGTTTGGATAGTCTTGGCTTTTTTTCCTTTTATCAGACATTTCCAACAAGATTCTAAAATTAAATAAGCTATTTTTGTATATTGATAAGATTTGTTTTCCTTTAATATGGGCAAGAGTGTCCTCTTTGATTACAAGCAAAGTTAAAAGAAAAGAACATATATTCTCCATAATATGTACCCGAATATAGTAACTTATGAATTTTTGCTTTGCTATAGACTATCTTCTTATTGATTTAAAGGTTTAAATATCTACAAATTATAGATAAAATTACACTAAAAATATTTGTCCTTTACAATGTTTTTGCACTAAACAGGTAACATTTTACCCGCCTCGAGGTAAATAACCCCAGGAAATAGATATAAATATAAAAACGTATAGATTTATAAATAAATCAGGAATGTTGCAGCAAAATGGTCTATTGTATTTTGAGAAATTTAAATGACAAAAGAAGTTCAATTATATAACACTGTCCTATTAAACCTACAATGAATATTTCATTTCAGTGCTAGACGTTTGTGTATTAATAGATTTAAAACCTGGTATCTGGTACATGTGAACTTACACAATATTTACCTATTATCTAACTGATAAAGAATACACACAATTTATGCATTCGTGTAGATAATCCCTCCTTTCTCCAACAAAAAGGTCGACCATTTCAGCTTTCACTAATGGGTACCTAAATTGCATACGATTACTAACAAACAAGTTTTTTTTTAGGTTCCTTAAAATGATCAGCGAAGCCTCTTTCTAAATTATTAACATATATTCTATCAACGGTCAAAACTTGGCCAATAACTGTGACAGCAGCTACCCCAACGGTGTTATGAATCAGATGTGGATTCTAAAAATTCTACAGATTCGATAGAATATATACACGTAAAGTCCCTTGTACCGTAGAATAGCATTAAAACATTTAATTTCCTTACCCTTTTCACAACTCTCTCTCTCTCTCTCTCTCTCTCTAAATATTTATTAATAGAATTATTTCAAATCTTAAGGAAAATTCTTTTTAAAAACATTTTTGAATCACATCTTAATTGGTATGTTTGGTGGGTATGGTTCTTAATAGACAGTTGATATTCCAATGGGTACCACCTATGTGCCTTTTTCCATAGACCTGTTCCTTTATTTCTATGAAATAGCCATCCTGCAGGGCTTCAAAAATCCTGTCCCATAATTTCACAATCTACAATATACCTGATGTGTTTTCACTGAATAATTATAAGTTGCATGACTATGCACATTGCATTGATCTCGCTGTACCTGAAATAAAGATACCACAGGTATAGCTATATCTACATCATACGTTGATCTACACATTGCATTTGATAGTAAGGGCTGGTTAATGATGAAACTTTAAGAAAATGGAGATGATTACAATTTCCAGTTGTGAACTTTCCATTTATATGTAGTGACATTCGAATTCCTGGAACATCTGTATATGGTAGGATTATATATATATATAAAGTCTAACGGAATCAAACAACCAGATAACATAATAGAGCCATGACGATGCAACACAAACAAAATAAATTATAGAAGTCTAGAAGATTGTGCAACGATACCAATAAAGATGTTACAAAAATATATTGACAACATTTTCGATCAACAAATGACCTTCTTCAGTGTCTATCAAAATTAGACTGAGTTTGTAAAAATTAGCTGGTATAATTACAACTCACTAAATAGTCAGGTGACAAAGTGTGACGTATTAAAAATTCAAGTATAAAAATCTTTAACTCTATCATTTCCAAATTTGTCAATATACTTTTGTAACATCTTTATCGGTATCAGTTGATACGATATTCCAAAGCTTAAGTGTCCTACATTTGTGCCATGACTTAAATGATAGAAGAAATTACAGCGCATGAATTCGTAGTGATTAGGTTGAAGTCATAATTTCAGAAGTTTTACGGTCGTCAACCTGATTTGTTAACAGTTACAGAATATCTTTCACAAATGACCACGGATGTGTTCCGGTTGTCGCTATCACAATCCGGTCAATTCCTCATTCATGACTGATTACTTGGTTTGTAACAAAAGTAACATGACGGTTGTCACTAGTGGATGAGGAATTATTTACACTTCTGTATCACCAGGCTCAAGTTAGTGACCATTTTTGAGCGACCAATAGGGCGATATGTCTAAAAATCAAAAAAGGATACGAGTAAAACGTACCTTTAAAGATTACTAGCGACCAATAAGAAATATATTACTGTAAATGAATTTTCAACATCATTGAATCGACATCTTGGCATACAGGAAATATTTCTGGAGGCAACCCCATCCTCCCACACACTGTACAAAGTTAGCATTTGACAGCTTACTGTGGACCTAAGGTGCAGAATCCCGCACAGACACTCATATGAGTAAAAGATAATTTTTCATGGAATATTTATAGAGCTCCCCTTCTCAAATCCAAATATCAATGTTGTTATTTGACACCGAACTGTGCACCTGAATCCCACCAAGGCACTTAAGTCAGTTAAAGGCCTGGACAATACCTTTGATTTGAACCCCAAGTGGGCAGGAACTTTGTCGCTTGGAATTTTGCATGGTATATTGATAGAGGCCCCCCCCAAAAAAAATCCAAATATCAAAGTTGATATTTGACACCCTTCTGTGCGCTTGATGTGCAGAATCCCACAAAGGCACTTAAGTCAGTTATATGCCTGGGCAATATCTTTGAGCTAACGCCCAAGTGGGCAAGCACTTTGCCTTCTGTTGGGAATTCGCCATGTGATATTCATAGAGTCCCACCCCACTTGGGGCTTAAATCAAAGGTATTTAAATCGAAAGACTGGAAAACCAAATAATATAAAGTTTTAGACATTCCTCGAGCACCTGTATATGGAAAGCCAAATAATATAAAGTTTTAGACATTCCTCGAGCACCTGTATATAGAAAGTCAAATAATATAAAGTTTTAGACATTCCTCGAGCACCTG
>MJUT01036026.1:143825-183252 GCA_002080005.1 Gigantidas platifrons | reverse complement strand
ATAAAGTTTTAGACATTCCTCGAGCACCTGTATATGGAATGTCAAATAATATAAAGTTTTAGACATTCCTCGAGCACCTGTATATGGAAAGTCAAATAATATAAAGTTTTAGACATTCCTCGAGCACCTGTATATGGAAAGTCAAATAATATAAAGTTTTAGACATTCCTCGATCACCTGAATATGGAAAGTCAAATAATATAAAGTTTTAGACATTCCTCGAGTACTTGTATATGGAAAGCCAAATAATATAAAGTTTTAGAAATTCCTCGAGCACCTGTGTATGGAAAGAATATATCTGAAAATATAAAAGAATATATATATTTTTGTTTATTGCTTTTTTCATTTTATAACAACACTGATTTCTATACATCATGACAATTTCTTAGAAAAATTATGTAGATCCCTACATGTAACAGGAAAAATGTCTATTTAACATAAAACTTGCATACTGGATCTCTGAGAGAGCCCCGGATTACATTACCCACGTGATTTGCTAGTATACTTGTTACTGTCATCAATAGTACCAAATGCTATCGACCTGTAAACTCTATAATCACAGTAGTAACAGTTTTTCTTAGATGGAGTTCCCCTTGTCCGAGCTTTCATATGGACGTTTGTACTGATGATCTTTGTTTTATTTCGGGGGTCCTTGTGGCCGTTATCGTATGGTAGTTGGATTTACAACTACCGATGCAATCAATGCTTATCACCACTAAACTTGTGTGTTCGAAACCCGCTCAGGTGAGGTGTACAACATAATGTGATAAAGTTTGTCAGTGACTTGCGACAGGTCTGTGGTTTTCTACACCAATAAAACTGACAGCCACAATATAACTGAAGTATTGTTGAATGTGGCGTTAAACACCACCAAACAAACAAACATTTTCTGTATCATCATCTTCTCTTTGACACTTAAATATCCCTTCAGTGTTGGATAATATGTATTCGTCTTTGACCGTATATTGGTAGTTTTATCCGTATCGTTGTGAATGGGTGGATATTGGTTTGACCGGAATGTAACTCGCACTCACTATCTATAACACTCGAAACAAACACACTAACCATTACAGATGCGGTTTCCTCTTCCTTGTGGCGTACTATGGTATTTTAAGGTGTTACAATCTCCATATACATGTGTAATCTAACTTATTTTAAATACGCATAAAGCGAGATAACTCGTGTGATTGTTTGCTACAAACAGTGATGGTCATTATGTGACTACTTAACTCTATTTCAGTTATTTAACGTCCAGTGACAACTATTACATCCGTATTCATGACGATATCTAATCTAATACATGGAAGATAATCTTCTACCCCCCCCCCCCGAGAAAAGTTTGTAAAACTAAGATTTAAATAAAAGATTGGCAACCAATTAACAAAGCGGCCAAATGAAACAGTACACAATCACCGTGGTCCACAAAAGGTGTAATACCACTAATTAATTTCTTTAACATTTTCTACTAAATTATTGTTTTTTCGTGCCTACCTGGGCATTTTATCTGAAATTTAATCTTTCCAAGACCATATATTTTCTGAAACGTACATGATTCTTCTACGTTCTATCAAAATTTCAGGGCAAGTTTAAAATCTTGCAGTGAAATGCCAGGCTACGGAAAACCCTACTCTAAAAATAACTCGGTCATACCCCAGAAATTCAGTATTTATAGGTCATGCATCAAATCCTCCATAGAAGTATTGAAATAAAACTAAATCCACCAAATTTTGACTCAAGATAATCCCTATATATTTTGCACCACACAGGAACACAAACCATTACACCACCGCGGAACACAAACCATTAAACTACCGAGGAACACAAACCATTACACCACCGCGGAACACAAACCATTACACCAACGAGGAACACAAACCACTACACCATCCAGAAACAGTAACTATTACAGCATTGAACAAAAACCATTACACCGCCGAGGAACACAAATCATTACACTACCATGGAACACAAATCATTACACTACCGAGGAACACAAACCATTACACCACCGAACACAAACAATTGCACCACCCAGCAACACAAACCATTACACCACCGTGGAACACAAACCATTACACCAACGATGAACACAAACCATTACACCATCTAGAAACAGTAACTATTACAGCATTGAACACGAACCATTACACCACCGATGAACGCAAACAATTACATCACCGAGGAACACAAATTATTACATCACAGAGGAACACAAACAATTGCACCATCCAGAAACACAAACTATTACAACACTGAGGAACAAAAACATTTACACCACCGAGAAACACGCACCATTACACCAACGAGGAACACAAACCATTACAACAGCGAGAAACACAAATCATTACACCAACGAGGAACACAAACCTTTACACCATCCAGAAACAGTGACTATTACAGCATTGAACACAAACCATTACACCACCGAGAAACACAAATCAATACACTAACGAGGAACACAAACTATTACATCACGGAGGAACACAAACTATTACAACACAGAGGAACACCAACCATTACACCACCGAGAAAAAACACCACGGAGGAGCACAAACCAGTAAACCATCGGGAAACACAAACCGTCACACCACCGAACACAAACTATTACACTAACAAGGAACACAAACCACAATACTCCCGAGGAACACAAAGCATTACACCACAGAGGAGCATAAACAATTACACCACCGATGAACACAAACCATTACACCACCGAACACAAACAATTGCACCACCCAGCAACACAAACCATTACACCACCGAGGAACACAAACCATTACACCAACGATGAACACAAACCATTACACCATCTAGAAACAGTAACAATTACAGCAATGAACACAAACCATTACACCATCAAGAAACAGTAACAATTACAGCAATGAACACAAACCATTACACCACCGATGAACACAAACCATTATACAACAGAGGAACACAACCCATAACATCACAGAGGAACACAAACATTTGCACCATCCAGAAACACAAACTATTACAACACTGAGGAACATAAACCATTACACCACCGAGAAACACACACCATTACACCAACGAGGAACACAAACCATTACAACAACGAGGAACACAAACCTTTACACCATCAAGAAACAGTGACTATTACAGCATTGAACACAAACCATTACACCACCGAGAAACACAAAGTATTACACTAACGAGGAACACAAACCTTTACACCATCAAGAAACAGTGACTATTACAGCATTGAACACAAACCATTACACCACCGAGAAACACAAACTATTACAACACAGAGGAACACCAACCATTACACCACCGAGAACAAACACCACGGAGGAGCACAAACCAGTAAACCATCGGGAAACACAAACCGTTACACCACCGAACACAAACTATTACACTACCAAGGAACACAAACCACTACACTACCGAGGAACACAAAGCATTACACCACAGAGGATAATAAACAATTACAACACAGAGGAACACCAACCATTACACCACCGAGAAAAAACACCACGGAGGAGCACAAACCAGTAAACCATAGGGAAACACAAACCGTTACACCACCGAACACAAACTATTACACTACCAAGGAACACAAACCACTACACTACCGAGGAACACAAAGCATTACACCACAGAGGAGAATAAACAATTACACCACCGATGAACACAAACCATTACACCACCGAACACAAACAATTGCACCACCCAGCAACACAAACCATTACACCACCGAAGAACACAAACCATTACACCAACGATGAATACAAACCTTTACACCATCTAGAAACAGTAACAATTACAGCAATGAACACAAACCATTACACAACCGATGAACACAAACCATTATATCACAGAGGAACACAAACCATTACATCACAGAGGAACACAAACAATTGCACCATCCAGAAACACAAACTATTACAACACTGAGGAACATAAACCATTACACCACCGAGAAACACACACTATTACACCAACTAGGAACACAAACCATTACACCATCCAGAAACAGTAACTATTACAGTATTGAACACAAACCATTACACCACCGAGAAACACAAAAACACAAATCATTACACCACGGAGGAGCACAAACCATTACACCATCGAAAACACAAACCGTTACACCACCGAACACAAACTATTACACTACCAAGGAACATAAACCACTACACTACCGAGGAGCAGAAAGCATTACACCACCGCGGAACATAAACAATTACACCACCGATTAACACAAACCCTTAAGCCACCGAGGAACACAAACCATTAAACAACTGAAGAACACAAACCTTTGCACCACCGAGGAATACAAATCATTACACCACTGAGGAATACAAAGCATTACACCACCGCGAAACACAAACTATTACATCACAGAGGAAAACAAACCACTACACAACTAAGGAACACAAACCATTACACCACTGTGGAACATAGACCATTACACCATCCAGAAATAGTAACAACTATAGCATTGAACACAAACCATTACCCCACCGAGGAACACAAACTGTTACAACTCAGAGGAACAAAAACCATTACATCACCGATAAACACAAACCATTACACCACCGAGGAACACAAACCATTACACCAGCGAGAAACACAAATCATTACACCACCGAGAAACACAAACCATTACAGCATCGAGAAATTCAAACCATTACACCATCGAACACAAACCATTATTCCATTGAAAAAGATAACCCATTACACTACTGAGGAACACAACGCATTACACCACAGAGGAACATAAACAATTACACCACCGATGAAAACAAACCATTACACCACAGAGGAACACAAACCTTTACACAACTTAAGAACACAAACCATTACTCCACTGAGGAATGCAAATCACTACACCAATGTGGAATACAAACAATTACACCACCGAGAAGCACAAAATATTACAACACAGAGGAAAACAAACCACTACACAACTGAGGAACACTAACCATTATACCACTGTGGAACACAAAGCATTACACCACCGTGAAACACAAACCATTACACCACTGAGGAACACAAACCATTACACCACTGATGAACACAAACTAGTACATCACATATGAACACACACAAGTACACCACGAGGAACATAAACCATTACACCACCGAGAAACACAAACCATTACACCACCGATAAACACACACCATTACACCACCGAGGAACACAAACCATTACACCAGCGAGAAACACAAATCATTACACCACAGAGAAACACAAACCATTACAGCATCGAGAAATTCAAACCATTACACCATCGAACACAAACCATTATTCCACCGAAAAGACAACCCATTACACTACTGAGGAACACAACGCATTACACCACAGAGGAACATAAACAATTACACAACTGAAGAACACAAACCATTACACCACTGAGGAATACAAATCACTACACCACTGTGGAATACAAACAATTACACCACCGAGAAACACAAACTATTACAACACAGAGGAAAACAAACCACTACACAACTGAGGAACACAAACCATTATACCACTGTGGAACACAAAGCATTACACCACCGTGAAACACAAACCATTACACCACTGAGGAACACAAACCATTACACCACTGAGGAACACAAACAATTACACCACTAGGGAACACAAACCATTACACCGCTGAGGAATACAAACCAGTACACCACCGAGGGACACAAACCAGTACACCACCGATGAACACAAACCATTACACCACCGAGGAACACAAACCATTACACCACCGAGGCGCTAGCAATTCTTTGAGTTCAATTGTGATAATTATGTGCATTGAAATCCTGTGACCACCACGCATCCTACTCACCTAAGACAAAACAACAACAACAAAACAACAATAACAACAAATAAAAATGTAAAAACCCAACAAATTAACAACAAAATAACAACAAAGCAAAACAAAGCCAAAAACTGCCATATGGATATTATATTTTAGTTGACGTAATCATAATTAAGCTAATTAAGAATTGGTTCTAACAATATAAAAAAGATTAGCATATGAAACATATAACCAACCCGCATATAAACTGGGTTTAAATAAATAACTAATTGTTTAGGACAACAAAAAATATGTCATCTCATCTCATACCAATGTAATACAAACTTCTGTCTATTTTAATTAATGTAATAGTCAAGACTGTTTAGTAATGTGATAAATAGGGGGCGTGGCCCAGATGGCGTTTTCACTTGAAATCTTTAAAATGTTGACATTTCAGATCATATCTGTATACTCAAATTACTTCCATGATATAATGAATTTGTCTAGGTTTCCCTCACATATCACAATTAGTACAACAAACTCATTTCAATTTTTTAACGAATTTAAATATTTCTACTAACAGAAATATGATGCGATGAGACTACACTTAACATTTGTACATTTATAGCATGATTTTCCTTTAATTTTACTTAAATATAAATATTAGAAATTTGCGTTCATTTGTATGTAGTGGTCGAAGACAAATTATTTAATTATTAGATTAAGATATGGTAAAACCAAGCATGTAAGGACAATATCCGGCATGAGCTGCACTTCCGATGGAATGTAAATTTGTTTGCGCTACTTTTAAAATTAAACTCTCAAATATGGGGCATATTTTCACATATGAAATGTCTGAAATGGTCTTTCTATAAACCCCCTGGTATGGCGAACAAGCATATTATCCGTCAAATTTCCTCAAGGAAAAGTATTATTCCTATAGGAAAATTAAAATTTCCTCAAGGAAAATGAAATTACATTTTCGATTTTCCTATAGGAAATTGGTGTCATTTAAATGTCGCTAAGGAAAAATGACGATAATTTTTTTTCTTTGAGGACAAATGGTGATAATTAATTTTCCTGGAAGAAATTTAAATTTATGGTTAAAATTGTCAAATATATAATAATTCTTATTTTGATGCTAAGGAGCCTTCGTGGTCGTGATCGTATGGTAGTTGGATTTACAACTACCTGTGCAATCCGTGCCTGTTACTAAAGCTATTTTTTCGAACCCCGTTCATAGCGAGGTGTACTCGATACAACATTATGTGATATAAAGTTTTTCAGTGACTTGCGAGCGGTTGGTGGTTTTCACTGGGTACTCCGGTTTCCAACAAATTTACCACCACGATATAGCTGAAATATTGTTGAAAGTGGCGTTAAACACCATAAATCTAAATATTAACATTACTTTGATGCTCAATTTAACAAACAAGGATTAAAATTAATTTCAGTAAATGTGTACTGTTGTATGTATCATTTATAGTAATAATAAATTAAGGTGCTACAGTCGGGGGAGTAAAAAAAACTGAAGAAAAAACCATGCCACCTTGATATAAACACGAGTAACACTATTTACGTTGCTATGACATGCGCAGTCCTTGATATCGATTATCTTCCCCTTGTTGTGATAAGTTTTATGTATGGTATTGTAATCGTCACACCGACAAATGAATGAATTCTCGACAACTTTCTCGTTACATAAACATTAATTTTTTGATGTTAAAAATGAACAGGAAACTTTCTCAATGAATAGTTATAAACAGTTACTTCATATTCTCCTTTTCATCGTGTAAACTACGAGTCAATTGTCGGAGTGCTTTTCTAATAAGAAGAGTTTGAAGAGTTTGAAGATACCAAATTAAGGGGTAATCAAAATCCGTAATTCGAAAAAAGAAATGGCAAAAAAAAAGGACAAACAACGATCTACAAAACATTACACATAAAACTAAAGATCGAGTATGACGAACTCCACTTAAAACCGGGGGTGAACTCAGGTGCTTCGGAAGGGTAACAGGTGATCGTTGCTGCACTTCTTCGTACAAAGACAATACATATACAGACACTATCTCAAGCTGTTTTCCTTGTTTGAAATATGGGCCATACAAATAAGACTTACGAAAAAACAGAAAAGTCTGCAGATACTAAAGGGATAATTAGAAGCTGTAAATTGAAGAAGGGCCGACAATACAATGGCCGAAATAAAAAAAGGACCCAAAAAAAAACAACAACAAACAATGACCGACAAAATACTACACACAGATTGAGCAAAATTAACCCCACAATAAAATCAGGTGCCCCGGAAGGGTAAGCAGTTCCTGCTCCACATAGGTCTCTCTGCTAAGGGAGAAAGAGTCTTTGTGAACAGCTATTTCAACAACTGGATAGAAATGAAAACAAAACCCCCTTCTCATGAACATTAAATTAAGATTATTTTTTTTATTTAGCAAATCGTTGATATATAGTTAACAATAAAAACAAATAAAGATATAACAGAACATATGATTGATTGATTGATTGATTGATTGATTAATTGATTGATTGATTGATTGATTGATGCTAAACGCCAACCTTAGTAGCATTTCAGCTACATCGTGGCGTGACAAAATATTTACAAATGAATTTCCACTTCTACCAGACTCTTAGAAATAAAACTTATAACCAAATATAAGAATATGTACAGAAAAAATACAATTACAGTAATTATTGACTTTGATTTGGGGNTGATTGATTGATTGATTGATTGATTGATTGATTGATTGATTGATTGATTGATTGATTGATTGATTGATTGATTGATTGATTGATTGATTGATTGATTGATTGATTGGTGCTAAACGCCAACCTTAGCAGCATTTCAGCTACATCGTGGCGTGACAACATATTTACAAATGAATTTCCACTTCTACCAGACTCTTAGAAATAAAACTTATAACAAAACATAAGAATATGAACAGGAAAAATACAATTACAGTAATTATTGACTTTGATTTGGGGAGACTATCATTTATTGAGAATGACTTCTCATCAATTGTTTTCCTGAGATATAAATAAATATTTACTGGTGAAATATAAAATTGATTGATTTATTATTGCTTATCGTCCAGCGAGCAGTATTTCTATCTTCAGGACGAGCACATGTTCAATAAAATATTTTAAAAATACTATGTAGAAATGAGGGAAAGCATGGTTCAACCGGGTCAACGACTTTCGACTGCCACCAGAAAAGCATTAGAGAGTTGAGCAGAGCTAGGCGACAAAACTTAATTTATTGTAGTGGCTACAATGCGCCGGCTCTTCTTCGAAATCTACAAAGGACATCTTTAGCATGCATGAACCGTGGTACTCTACAACCAAGTTACCCACAATGATCAGGCTGTTCGTATCATAATCTGACAACTGGTATCGTGACAACATCACATATCCTCCACCTGAGGACACACTGGGCAGCTCTAAAGGTTTGAGCCTTGGTGGGGGGACCTTCACCAGTACCCACTAGAATATATAAACAAACAAAGACATAAAAGTTTATAAACAAAAAAATGACAAAACGTTTCACTGGTGGAGCATAAACCGCTCCCCGTCCCGGAGCACCTGAATTCACAGTCAGTTTTTAGTTGTGTTCGTGTTACTCAATCTTTAATGTTCTATATAGTGTTTTGTATATTTGTATATCATCGCTGTGATTACGCATTTGGTTCAAACATTTCTTCCTCAAAACCTTGGAAGAACTAACCGGGTGGAAGTTTGGAATTGTTTCTCATTTTAAAGCAATTAAACATGGTAGCGAGCTGTCTCTAAATACCCCAAAAATGTTCGCGCCTCGCTCCGCTCGATCATTTTAAGTGCGCTCCCCTAACTTGAAGTCGTTGATCCGCCCCTGTAAACTTCACCATTTTCACAGGACATCAAAGAAATATGATTTTCTTCTGGACGACTTGTAATAGCTCGTAATAAGAAAAACAATGTCATACTGGAATACGGTATTACTATTAGGTCGAGTGGTCTAGAAGAACTAGTATCTGTTGTTTCAGGATATTGTTAAACTTGTTCTCGTCCTAAATATGCATATATATTTAACGATGGCAAACAAAAGTATATCAACTATTAACTATACAGGAGTTATTTCTCTTTAATTGAAAAATCAGATGCATGCTGTTGGCTTGCTGAAAATAATAAATTAAGGTGTTTTCTTGTTTTGATTTTCTTTTGATTTTTTGATTTTTTTGATTTTTGTTTTGTTTTGTTTTGTTTTTTTTTATTCGTATATATCAAATGTTTGTTTTGATAGATTTTCCACGTAGCTTTGGGTGGGCTGTAGAGTAAGAAACAGAAGTTTATTTTAAAACCTTTAATGTCGCAACACTCAAGTCGTACAACAATATAACACAAATATACAATATACTCTATACAATCAATAATTAAAATGAAATGTAAATGTTACGGTAATTAATATGAAATATAAATGTTACGGATCCCCCCTTTTTATGTATTGGTTCTGAATAAAAATGACTATAAAAGTTATCTTTATGTAACGTCGCTCAGATAACGCATTTGTTAATCTTTTATACGATTTGTACACTTAGGATATCAATTTATCAATTGTGTAAATAATTAAATGTTTGAAATAAAAATTATTTGTATAAACTCTAATTGATTTGTTATAGTTTTTAATATCGTGCATTAACTCTTAATTCTAAAATATTATTTAATTAAAGAAAGTGTAAATTAAAATGGTTTATTTTAACAGATATTTTGACATATTTTCTCGGAATGTCTATAATAATATTTTCTTCTTTTCCCACTACCTATGTATGTTTGGACATGATATCTCTTTCTTAAGTCATTTATATTAGATTTCTCGGATTTGTTGAACGAATGGTGTTATTGTTAAAAATTTTAAACTTAAAAAAAATAAATAAATAAAAAATAACCAAACCCACACTGTCGAAACAATTCTAAAATCCAATTAAAAAATCGTAAATGTATTATATATATGTATATGTGAATACGGTCCGTTTGCCTTAATAACAATCCAGTCCTTTCCACATTCATGTCTGATCACTGGGTGTGTGACAAGAGTAACAAGACGGATGTCGCTAGTGAAGGAGGAACTATTTATCCTTCTGGTTCACCTTGTAACAGAACGGATGTGGATAGTGAAGGAGGAACTATTGATCCTTCTGGTTCACCTTGTAACAGGACGGATGTCGCTAGTGAAGGAGGAACTATTGATCCTTCTGGTTCACCTTGTAACAGGACGGATGTCGATAGTGAGGGAGGAACTATTTATCCTTCTGGTTCACCTTGTAACAGGACGGATGTCGCTAGTGAAGGAGGAACTATTGATCCTTCTGTTTCACCTTGTAACAGGACGGATGTGGAGAGTGAAGGAGGAACTATTTATCCTTCTGGTTCACCTTGTAACAGGACGGATGTGGCTAGTGAAGGAGGAATTATTTATCTTTCTGGTTCACCTTCCAGTTTTTGTAGGATACGTATTTCTCAATATTTAGCTTTTTGTGTTGTGTTTTACAAATCATTGTTTGTCATTTGTCCTTTTTCGTTTGGCCATTGCACCTACTTTCCAGTTTGCACTCATTTCAACAGGTTAAGGATCAACCATTAAACTTTTTCCTGTCCAGATATTTATTTTACATGAAACAAAATCAGATTATATTATTGACCTGAAATATCGGTAATGTTTCAACTTTTAACCAACATTTCTGTTGCATTTTAAAAGTTAGATGGCTGTTCCCAAACCAGATGTTCATAACTCATAATACATTACTGACTGATCAGGATACCAAGTGTAGAATATTTTATACAGTCGGGGTCATCATATATATAAATCCTGGCAGGGGCCGAGATGGTCGTGATCTTATGGTAGTTGGATTTACTACTACCTGAAGCAATCAGTGCATATCACCCCTAACCTTGTGCGTTCGATTCCAGCTCATGGAGATGTGTATTCGATACAACATTTAGTGATAAAGTTTGTCAAAGACATGCGGCAGGTGGGTAGTTTTTCCGGATATTCCAGTTTCCTCCACCAATAAAACTGAGCGCCACGTTGTAACTGAAATAGTGTTAAATGTGGCGCTAAACACCATAACCTTAACTACCTAACAGTGTAAATCATGGCCATTATTGATTCATAGTACGAAATCTCAGAATTTATGACTAAAGATAATCGACAGAACAATATGACATTTTCTCAATTTAATACCCACAAGACATCATAATATATATTTTAATTGAATCATTTACAATAGATATAACTACATTAAACTCAATACATTATGTCACAGCTTGCTCAATGATTAACGATTATATTGCAATCAGTGCATTTAGTGTATGGGAGGTTAATTTAAGTACAATTTTAAAACTAAACTAAACTAAGTACAATTGGTTTGTTGTTGCCGCTGGAGTTTGAAAACTTGTAAGACAAAAACAACCCTCATTTATAGATTCCATCAGCATGAAAAGTATGTCCATTCATATATTATTCAGTTATTGGTGATTCATTCATATCATAGACTAAAATTCAAAATAAACAAACATATATCAATTTTGAACCTTGTTGCGTTAAATTATAGCATAGACATATTTGTAGAAATATGGCCTATTGATATACCAAACCTTAATAATCTCAACCCATTGATGTAATAAAGAGGGACATTTATATGACTCAATCATAACTTTTTATGATGTAAATGTCAACTTATTCCAGCGGCACGTCTGTACACACCAATATTAATTAAGTAACCTCCCTCTCGTGATTTTCTGTCTACATAGTGATGTACCTACACTTTTGCTTTACACAAATGCTAGGCGTATGCATGGGTGTATGATGTCTCCTGTTACACATCGATTTATGTACAGCAAAACTGAATAGACAATGGTTTGACACGTACCGCGCTGTAAACACCCATAACAAATTGGATCAAAATGTCAACTATTAACACATAACTTCCTACCCTTCCGGAGCACCTGAGTTCAACACCGGTATTTGGGCAACTCACGACAGCAACCTAACCACGAAGTTAGTCTCCTAATAAAACCTCTAGCCTGTTTTTAACAAAATAAGTCCCAAATCTATCACACTCTGTTGAATTAAATCCGCTGCTAATTTTTTACATTACAAGACGCCTCATCACGTGTAGAATATAAAAAGAGTTTGAAGATACCAAAGAAGTAATCAGAATCCGTATAGCGAAGAAGAACAAACAACTCAATGGCCAAAAGAAAAAGGACAAACAACGATCTACAAAACATACACATAAAACTAAAGATCGAGTAACACAAACCCCACTACAAACCAGGGGTGAACTCGTGTGCACCGGAAGGACAGGCAGTTCCTGCTCCACTAGTGGCACCCGTCGTGTTAATCTAGTTACAAATCAGATGATAAGTCGTGAATGAGGAAAGGACCGGAAGTGCATACGTCAAGAGGAACATTCCCGTGGTCATTTGTGACATATGTATTCCATAACGGTCAACCAAGTCATCGTAACGATCGTAAAAGTTCGAAGTGATGACTTCAACTTTATTTAAAGATCAATATTATAGATGCAATCGCCGAAATAACCAAACCTAGAATTATTTAGTTAAAGGACATAAACTACACGGACATCCATTGAGCAAACCTATCGAACGACCATTAAACCTTTTTAGTGGAGGGGGGGGGGGTAATGTTTTTCTTCACCAAGATCTATTGGTTGAATTTCGAAAAAAATACTGATTTTTCATGCCTAAAAATCTTCTCTTTGTTGGCTGGTGGCAACAACATAGGCCTCATCCCCTTAAAGTTAAATGGTCGTTCCCGTATGCAAAATCCACAATGCAAATTACAAAACTGTACATATATTTTAATTATAGGTACCTACACATTTTATTAAGATACTGATTAAAGTGCAAATCAAGTACACCTAAGCTACCAAAAAATATATACACACTCAATAGCCACTTGACAATTTATACAAACTTCAGCTTTAATTCAAAGTAACAAATCTGAAATTTAGGAAAGTTTCACGGAATTAAAATTTCAAGAAAATGGAATGAAAAAAATTGAGTTAAAATCCCGTCAGTACCTCTGAAGTGAATATTGAACAACTTTGTTTAAATATGAAGACTGCACGATATAATCGTGTCGAGATGAAACGTCTAATTCAATAGACAAGCCGATTGACAAGTTACCCAGTTAAAATTTACGAAAGAAACGAATATAAAAACTGACGATTCCAATAGAGACAAGGGGTAGCTGTTGTAATTATGAGAACAAACTTGAAAAGTTACATTAAAAATACATCAACATAAACGAATCCGCAAGCGTTACAAAGATATATTTCAAGCTACATATATAAGACATGATATATCAATTAAAAAAAATCACTTAGAATAAATATAAAAAATAGAGTCATACTGTGATAATATATTTCTCTGACGTCACACTATTGTTCGAACAGTGGATTATTTTTAAGAAACTACAGTTAATTCTATTGTTCTTGAATGTATGAACTAACCTTTTACTATTTTAGGCTTAACAACGTGCTATACATATTTTGAGACTTTCGGGTATCGAACCACTGCAGGGCTTTGTCAAGTCTACTTTGACTTTCAAAACTACCATCTAACCACTCGGCTACGGTGACCACACTAATTGACTCTATTATTAGTATATATGACTCCTGATAGTAAGCTTTGTTAAAATAAATATCAACAGTTTGTTTAAAAAAGCAATTGATCAATACATACAAGACACGAGACAAGTATTTCAGATCTGGCATAATTTATGTTCAGAACTGACGAGTATGTGAACTTTTAAAATGTATTCTCGCAATACAAAAACAACTAACGAACCGACCGCAAGTAATACAAATCAGACAGACCACAGGTGAACATTTGGGACATTTGAAAGCCCTTGCAATATCTAAATATAAACGATTCTATTCACTTGAAAGACCTTGACATATCTAAATATAAACGAGAATCGAAAGCACGAATGCCGATAAAATTTTGTTGTTTATTTTTTGTTAATTGTGGCTTATTTAGCTTTCTGAACATTATAAAGGTAAAAATATAAAATGAAAACACCCTTGTAGATGGAAATGTATTATGTAAGAGAATACACTCCAACTTACGGGTCTCGTTGATTTTTTTAAGAATCTACAGTTGAAGTGTATTATAAACATACTGCATTTAGTTGAGGGTGTTACGGTAGATTACCACAAGAAGAAAAAATATCACCCAAGACGAAGTCGAGGGTAATATTTTTCCTGAGTGTGTTAATCTACCATAACACCCTCAACCAAAGGCAGTATGTTTTATATTATACTGAATGCCCTTCAGAGGGTGGTATTGTGGAGGGTGGTATTGCGGAGGGTGGTATTGCGGGATGTGGTATATCCTTGCAATACCACCCTCTGCTTTGGTGGGTGGGGTTAAGAAAAGTTAGAGAAAAATACCATGTCTACATTTACCAATGAAATTGCCGAATTATCAAAGAAATTTGCATAAAGTATAATATTCTCCATTACTTAAGTGAATACAATCCGCGGCTAAAAATGATCACATATACATGTATTTATTACTAAATTAATAATTGTATTGTTATTTCAACACGCTGTACTTGGATATAATAATATGAAAATGGGAAACAAAAAAAAATATAACATAATAAAAACAAAAACAAAAATACAAGAAAAAACAAAAAAAACAATCAAAGACACAAAAACAACAGATTACCATTGGAACGATGATCCGCGGCTAAACATTATCATATATACAAGTGTCTATTAACACAATGTATTTGGATATAATAAAGTGAAAAAAATACAACAGAAGCAAAACAAAAAACAAAAAAAAAACAAGCAACAAAAACAACAGATTACAAAAAAAAAAATACCACACAGTCGGAATAGTTCCAAATTCTACTTGATAAAATGTAAAAACAGAGTCAAAATCAACACATATACATGGCCGCTGACTGCCTTGGGTTGGTACGGGAACTTCAATAAAAGCGGCGGGGCTAAGCTAGTTATATGGACCCTCATTCATAGTACATTATATTCACCTAAGACTCGGGGAGTTTTAACATAATGTCGGTCATACTAATTGACAGTGTTTAATCTTTATGATATAATGATCACATAATACAATACATAATGATGGCCTCTTATTAGTGAAGGGGTCATCGTGGGCGTGATCTTATGGTAGGTGGATTCACAATTACTAGTTAAATCAATGCCCATCACCACTTAAGTTGTGAGTTCGAAACCCCTATTTACGAAGTTTACTCGATACAACATTATGTGATAAAGTTTGTCAAAGACTTGTGTTCGTTACTTTTCTTTGGGTACTCCGATTTCCTAAACTAATAAAACCGATCACCACGATATAATTGATATATTGTTGAAAGTGGCGTTAAACACCATAACATCTAACAATCATGTCAGTGAGCAATAAACAAACACAAATGTAATGTTTATCGGTGGTTAGGAATTCAGAGCATCCATCGTTCTTACAGTTGAAAATTAGAGATGGCTTGAATGAATAACCGAATCCTCAATATTCACAATTATAAACGACAACCCGTTCTCCACGTTCATTTGACACAAATAGTTTCTTAAAATCTCTACTGAAACAAAGTGTGAGTGGCTTAATAATACCATCCTCTTTCTTCATGATTATATCACTGTTCTGTCCATCAGGTGAAAGACGTACAATGTTATTCGAGTCTATCCCTACTACGTATATGTTCCCTTGTCGGTCAGTATCAATACCATCTGTCCCTTTAAGGTATGGGGAACTAAAGGTAAATACGTTTGATCCATCTTTCTTTATACAGTAGACTTTGCTACAGTCTGTATAATATATATTGTTGTCTCTGTGATGGATGTAACATACACCACTAACACCACTAACACTACTAACACTACTAATGTGTTGTCCGTTTGAATCTAAAATGTTTATACTACATTTATCATTACTACCACGCCCACCGACATAAACGTTGTCGTCTACCCACGTAACGCCTAAGCAACTATTTATATTTTGGACGCTTATCTTTGTGTGTGCAATAAAGTTGTCTACAAACTGAACTCCATTGCTTTGCAAGGCAACGACAATTCTTCCAGACTTTTTATGGTAAGAAATATCCCATGCTTTTCCTCCTAATTTGCATTCTTTGACATATTTCCCATCCGTACTGTACATTCGAAGGACTGATTTATCTGCCAGTATCAGGTTATCATCTTTATCAACAACCATACCAGTTACACAATCAAATGTTATATCCATTCTGTATCCAAACTTGAACGATTTTGGAGGTTTAGATTGGACAGATATTTCTTGAGCTTCCATATATTTAAAAGGGCTGAATCTAATTGCACAGGGTTCTTTCTTTAACCGTATGGTACCAAAGTGTTTTACTCCAGATAACACATGTTCTGGTTGATCATAGACTAAGCTAATGTCTGACAGGTTAGCTAAAATCTCCTTTAAATGATTGTCTTCTTTACTAAGTATTGGTAGTAATCGATGGAGAAGAAGAAACACGTGCTCGTTGGAGCCATTCTTTGTCAAAAAATCAAGCTGTTGTAAATGTTGCTCGATCAATGAAACTGACTTTTCTAACTCGGATTCTTCTCTTTCCATTTGATAAATAGAATCCTGACTGGCTGTTTGCATTTCCAACAGGGCCGATTTTTCTAGTTCATCAAGCTTCTTTATGACAGACGCTTTGAATGCTGATGTCTGTCTGACGATGGTTTTTTCTTCTATTTTCATCCTGTCTCTACTTTCCCGCCTATTTTGTACAGCTGTTTTCAACGTTAAGTGGACTTGTGTCATGCTCTCAGAGATATCATGGAAAAGCGGAGATGTTTTTACGTTATCAGATGCCAGTTCAAGCGGCATGACTTTATCACATGAGCGGTGATCTTCTGACATGCAGTTTCGACAGCACATTACATGATGTTGGTTACAGAAAAAGTCCATAATAAAATCCGGATGTCTTGAACATTTTTTCTGTGTTGTCAGTACTTCACCAGGTAAGGTTGATATTACTTCAATATCGATGACATGATGGGTCATAGAAGTCTTGCTGCCTTTATGTGCTTTTACACAATTCATACAAAGAGCATCTTCACAATCTACACACCACTTGGTAGCAGGGGAGTTTACGTCGATTCTTGTACACGGATCACAACTGGTATTTAACGACATACCTAAAGGTATAAAAACAAATCCACATTTGATTCGTAAGTCAATGGCAGACTGAATTCCGGAATGAAGAAAATGGTATGTGACGGTAATTCTGCTGAGATACAGATAATGACATGATATAACAGTAATTCTGAGATATAAAGAATGACCTATGGTAATAATTCTGAGATACAGACAATGACCTATGACAGTAATTATGAGATACAGATAAATGACCTATGGTAGTAATTCTGAGATACAGATAATGATCTATGACAGTAATTATGAGATACAGATACATAACCTATGACAGTAATTATGAGATACAGAGAATGACATATGACAGTAATTCAAAGATATAGATGGTAGTAATTCCAAGATATAGATAATGACCTATGGCAATAATTCTGAGATACGGATATTGATCTATGACGATAATTCTGAGATACAGATAATCACCTATGACAGTAATTATGAGATACAGATAATGACCTATGGCAATTATTCTGAGATATAGATAATGACCTATGACAATAATTCCGAGATACAAATACTTACTTATGGTAGTAATTCTCAGATACAGAAAATGACCTATGACAGTAGTTATGAGATACAGGTAATGACCTATGACAGTAATTCTGAGATACAGATAATGACCTATGGTAGTAATTCTGAGATACAGATAATGGCCTATGACAGTAATTATGAGATACAGATACATGATCTATGGTAGTAATTCTGAGATACAGATAATCATCTATGACAGTAATTATGAGATACCGATAATGACATATGACAGTAATTCAAAGATATAGATAATGACCGATAGTAGTAATTCAAAGATACAGATAAACGACCTATGGTAGTAATTCTGAGATACAGATAATGACCTATGACAATAATTATGAGATACAGATAATGACCTATGGCAATAATTCTGAGATAGAGATAATGGTCTATGACGATAGTTCTGAGATACAGATATTCACCTGTGACACTAATTATGAGATACAGATAATGACCTATGGCAATAATTCTGAGATATAAATAATGACCTATGACAGTAATTATGAGATACAGATAATGACCTATGACAATAATTCTGAGATACAGATAATGACCTAGGACAATAATTCTGAGATACAAATACTTATCTATGGCAATAATTCTGAGATATAGATAATTACCTATGGCAATAATAATCAGAAAGAGATAATGACCTATGACAATAATTGTGAGATACAGATAATGACCTATGACAATAATTCTGAGATACAAATACTTACCTATGGTAGTCATTCTAATATACAGATAATGATCTATGACTATAGTTCTGAGATTCAGATAATCACCTATGGCAATAATTCTGAGATATAGATAATGAACTATAGTAGTAATTATGAGATACAGATAATTACCTTTGGCAATAATAATCAGAAAGAGATAATGACCTATGACAGTAATTATGAGATACTATGACAATAATTCTGAGATGCAAATACTTACTTAAGGTAGTAATTCTGAGATAGAGATAATGACCTATGACAGTAGTTATTAGATACAGCTAATGACCTATGACAGTAATTCTGAGATACAGATAATGACCTACGGTATTAATTCTGAGATACAGATAATGGCCTATGACTGTAATTATGAGATACAGATAAATGACCTATGGTAGTAATTATGAGATACAGATAAATGACCCATGACAGTAATTATGAGATACAGAGAATGACATATGACAGTAATTCAAAGATACAGATAAATGACATATGGTAGTAATTATGAGATACAGATAAATGACCCATGACAGTAATTATGAGATACAGAGAATGACATATGACAGTAATTCAAAGATACAGATAATGTCCTATGGTAGTAATTCTGAGATACAGATAATGACCTTTGACAATAATTATGAGATACAGATAATGACCTATGGCAATAATTCTGAGATACAGTTAATGACCTATGACAATAATTCTGAGATACAGATAATGACCTATGGCAATAATTCTGAGATACAGATAATGATCTATGACGATAATTCTGAGATACAGATAATCACCTATGACAGTAATTATGAGATACAGATAAGGACCTATGGTAGTTATTATGAGATACAGATAATGACCTATGGCAATAATTATGACATACAAATAATGACCTATGACAGTAATTATGAGATACAGATAATGAACTATGACAATAATTCTGAGATACAGATAATGACCTATGACAATAATTCTGAGATACAAATACTTACCTATGATTGTAATTCTGAGATACAGATAATGATCTATGGTAGTAATTCTGAGATACAGATAATGGCATATGACAGTAATTCTGAGATACAAATAATGACCTATGGTAGTAATTCGGAGATATAGATACAGTAATGACCTATGGTAGTAATTCAGAGGTACAGATAATGATCTATTGTAGCAATTCAGAGATATATATAATCACCTATGAGAGTAAATATGGGATACAGTTTCTCTAAATGACCTATGGTAGTAATTCAGAGATACAGATAATGATCTACGATGGTAATTCTGAGATACAGATAATGACCTATGACAATAATTCTGAGATACAGATAATGGCCAATGACAGTAATTCTGAGCTATAGATAATGACCTATGGTAGTAATTCTGAGATATAGATAATGACCTAGTGTAGTAATTCCAAGATATAGATAGTTACCTATGGTAGTAATTCTGTAATACAGATAATGACCTATGGTAGTAAATCTGAGATATATATAGTGACCTATGGTGGTAATTCTGAGATATAGATAATGACCTATGACAGTAATTCTGAGATACAGATAATGACCTATGATAGTAAATCTGAGATACAGATAATGTGCTATGACAGTAATTCTGAGATATATATAGTGACCTATGGCGGTAATTCTGAGATATAGATAATGACCTATGACAGTAATTCCAAGATATAGACAATGACCTATGGTAGTAATTCAGAGATACAGATAATGACCTATGGTTGTAATTCTGAGATATAGATTATGAACTATGACAATAAATCAGTGATACAGATAATGATCTATGGTAGTAATTCGAGATATAGAAAATGACCTATGAGAGTAAATCTGGGATACAGATAATGTCTTATGGTAGTACTTATGGGATGCAGATAATGATGTATGACAGACTTACAGTGATAGTTGGGTGTTATTTACTAATTGAAATTCCGGATTCTCTCAAATGAACGAGTGAATGATTACTGCTTAATGCAAAGCTAGCATTATTTTAGCGCTATAAAGGGGAGAACAAGTTATGTTTTAGTGAGATGATGATGAAGAAAACTATGTGCTGAGCAAGATTGTTCTTTTTAGTGCTAGTTCATTGAAACAATAGTCAGGGGTAGATAGATCCCAGTGATATACATTATCCTGATATTGATCCACCAGTCTTTGCTCTCATCCCCCAATGCAGCGTACGTTCCGGAGTACAGCACGTTTTGCTACTCTCGATTTTTTCAACCAGAGCTCTATATCACCGAGACATAATTTGACTCACCTGACCACCATCTACTCAAACATTGCCTTTATATAATATTTATGGACTTTTTTTCCTTAAAATATATTAATCTTGGAATGAATGTTTGTAAGGTTACAGCCTTCACAACATTTAATTTGGTAAATGTTGTGGTTTCCATCATAATTTCATTGATAGAGGGTTGCTGCTAACAAGGAAGTTACGGAACCATGAGTTCCTAGTCATCAAGTTGAAGTCATTACTTCGAAAGTTTTACGGTCGCCACTATAACTTGGTTAACGTAAATTGGAAATATAAAAAAGGATACATATTTTCTCTTTACGTTAAATATCATTGTCTGTACTTTTTTTCTTTCATTGTAAATAAACCATGTCGGATTGTCAGATCTATGAAATTGCTAATAAAAATATCATATAAAAACTTTAATTATCGCACATCATCACCTTAATTGTTTGTTACAGTTTTGTCAAGAAAATGTCGAATGTCTTACTTTTTTTATTTAATATGTTGACACATTGTATATGACTGTTAATAGTAATGGTCTATTCATTTTGTTGCCGCCATGTTCTCAGGTGGTGGACGGATGCCAACATCAACAATTGATAGCTATTTGTCTTTTTTGTATCTTTTCATTCATCCATTTTATTGCATGTCCTTCTTCGATTTGCAGCTACCAGGTTTGGTAAACCTAGCAGGATAAACAACATGTTTAGTCTGACTTACGGCTTTTAATTACGAGGTTTGGTAAATCTAGCAGGATAAACGACATGTTTAGTCTGACTTACGGCTTTTAATTACGAGGTTTGGTAAACCTAGCAGGATAAACAACATGGTTAGTCTGACTTACGGCTTTTAATTACGAGGTTTGGTAAACCTAGCAGGATAAACAACATGGTTAGTCTGACTTACGGCTTTTGAATGCCAGGTTTGGTAAACCTAGCAGGATAAACGACATGTTCAGTCTGACTTACGGCTTTTGAATGCCAGGTTTGGTAAACCTAGCAGGATAAACGACATGTTTAGTCTGACTTACGGCTTTTAATTACGAGGTTTGGTAAACCTAGCCGGATAAACAACACGGTTATTCTGATTTACGCTTTTGAATGCCAGGTTTGGTAAACCTAGCCCGATAAACAACACGTTATTCGGAATTGATTCATTGCTATAAATAAAGATAATCCTTACCTTCTATTGAAACTGTTTTTTTTTCTTTATTCAGCAAGTGGTTTTGTTACAGAGAGAATAGAAACTCTGTAAGATAAATATATGAACATGTGTTTATTATGATAATAATTTGTTTGTTCTTCCTACTAGCAAATTGATTCATAAAATGAAAAATAAAAAAATATCACACCCTCAGAACAGATACAAAACATAATAGGAAGATCGCTAATACCCGCAAAATATATCTCCAACACACACGTGACTGCCATCTTCCCTGGATTTGCTAAACTAGCTTTATGGGCCTCTCCTTTATTAGTAAAACCATGCCTCATGCCTCATGCAAATATTCTCCACGGATGAGTAAAATATCAATCCTCGCATATAACTGGTTGAACTTATTAGAATGGAGTAATTGTCTCTTAATAACACGTTTTTTTTATAATTAACAACTGACGTTGATACTACTTTTAATAATTTACAACTAAGCTTGACATTACGTTGAAAGAATTAGTAGAACCAACGTGGTTTTAAGAATTTACTCTCTGCATCATTAAATGTCAGTGTAGATATATATTGAAACATAGAAACTTGTAATGTCTGATCGTAATGGAAGGTACAAAGACAAATACATGCACTTTATATACTACTTTATGTCCTCTCATTTGTGAATGAGTCAGTTTGTAATAAATTGAAAAAAAAACTATCACATTGTCAGAACAATTCCCTAATTCATTCGAAACATTGTAGAAATAGAGGTAACATCGATACCCATGGCACACAAAAAATGACCGATTATTATCAGTTTTACGGTTCTCCATTTTATTGTGCAATATAATGGTAAGATTCCAACATGATTATCTAATCATGCTTTGTAAATCATTTTCTTTTAGCCATTTCAAAAGTTCCCACATCTTAATTAATCAAGAACTTGTAGAATAAGGAGCAACAGAAGAAAATAAAAGAAACACCCATTTCTATAACATAAAGAGGGTCTATGTTTTAGTTGTTGGTTCAGTTGTGATCTCGTCTGTTATGTTATCACTATCACATATCTCGTTTCTGGTTTAACATATATTCTGAAGTATCATTTAACTGTTAAAGCTGAAATACTGTTGAAAGGGGCGTTTAACATCATAACCCTAACCCCTTGGGTATAATTGTTGTTCTATTTTAGCATATTAATTCATTGTTCATGTATGTATTCATTCCAGACGTCCAGTAACACATGGTTGCACGTAATATTGTTTTGTCTATTCAGTTTCATAGTAAGTTTGTTAAACTCTCTTTTGATGTTTATTTATGTTTTGGGTCTGTTGTGTTTCGTCCATGGTATTTTTACTTATTGTTTGTTTGTTTGTTTTTTCGTGTGACAGTGTAATCTTCCAATCTTACGTATGTCACCTATATGTCACGTTTTGTTTCTATTTAGTACAAAGTAAATCATTTAGAGTACCGTATATCAGATTCAACGTCTTGGTGGGGCGTGTACCTATCAGGAAGTAAAACAGCACATGATTTAACGATCTGACTCACGAATTAAAACAAATTGATTAAGAATAAATAATAGATAAACAAGTAAATAAGTACACTCACACTAACAACGCTGTCTCTTTACTGACTAAATCATTGTATTTAATGACGATATAACTTACCTTCTACTAAAACGGTTCTAATTTATTCTGTGTACTGTTTTGTGTCGGTCACAGAAATCTATGACGTTTTTCACATAGTTACAACACTGTTTGGAAGGATATATTTTTAACATTTTGTTATTATTGTCCACATTAGTCTGGCCTTCCTGGTAGCAACTACATTAATTGTTGTGATTGTCGTATATGTGAAATATCTTATTGAAATTGTTATATTTTCTCAATTAACACTTTCATTCTGAAATCATGTCTGTTGCTATGGGTTCTAAAATTCAAATACATATTTAGTCGTATTCATATTATTAAGGTTTCAGCATTGAATGATTTATAACAACTTGTATTTTTTCAAGTCTTGTAAATTAAATAAAATTTAACAAAGTTTGTTATCATTTTATTATTTTTTCTTATAGTAAAATGCTACAAAAATGTATGATTTTGCTTAAATAAAAACATTGGGAATGAAAGATACAGGTAGAGGCAAGACAGTCCAACTTGTTTTATTTTATTTTATTTTTGGTAGTTTTAATATTCAAACAGATTATATGTTTTCGGGGAACTTTGATTCGAGAGTATTAGTTGATTGGTTGATTATTATTTAATGTAAGTGGATCAGTTTTTCATCTGTTTTAATGTTAATTTCTTTTCTTCATCAGTACAAGTAGGTTTGTACTACAACTTCCTTTTTAGATCATGTGACCAACAAAATGGAGCGAATGAGTGATCATTGTTGAACGTCAAATGAGGAATTTTCCAGCTGTATCATGGCGAGAATAAATTAATTTTAATGAGATTATGATGATGCCCGCTTTGTACTAGACCAACATAAATACAGTACTAGCTCAGTGATACAACTGTTAGAGGGTACATATGTCGCTCTACTCGGACACATTATTCTGATTATGAACAAACCAGTCTTTACTCTTACTCCTTAGTACTGCATGCTTAGTGGAGAAGCAACACATATCAATTAGCTACTGTTAAACAACACGAGCATAATTTGATATGTAAATCGTATTTGACACCAGTTTAGTAAATAAGTATTATATATACCATGGATCTTACGAATTAACTTATTGAACCAATGAATTTCGTCGAGGTCCGCAAAATCATCGATTAACATCAAGATCTTCATGCTAGACCATGGTTTATAAAAGTTCACTATTTTTAAGTTGATTACTGCATAAAAACATCAAAGGAAAAATGCGTATTTATGTTACAATTTAAGTTGATTACTGCATAAAAACACCAAAGGAAAATTGCTTTAATGCATAAACACATCAAAGGAAAAATGCGTATTTATGCTACTATATAAATTTGTAACATAAATACGCATTTTTCCCTTGATGTTTCTACGGTTTTTTCTATTAGATGTTAGTAATGTTTGGATAGTCTTGTTTTTTTTTTCTTTTTATCATACATGTATAATGGATCATTTACACATTTCCGACAAGATTCTAAGATTAAATAACTATTTTTTTATATTTATAGGATTTGTTTTCCTTTAATGTGGGTAAAAGTGTCCTCTTTGATAACAAGCAAAGTTCAAAGAAAATTCCATATCTACTCAATAATATGTACACAATTATAGTAACTTATGAATTCTTGCTTTGCTATTGACTATCTTCTTATAGATTTAAAAGTTTAAATATCTACAAATTATAAATAAAATTACACTCAAATTATTTGTCCTTTACAATGTTTTTGCACTGAACAAGTAACATTTTACTCGCCTCGAGGGAAATAATCTCAGGAAACAGATATAAAAACAAAAACGTATAGATTTATAAACAAATCAGGAATGTGCAGCTAGTGGTCTATTTTATTTTGAGAAGTTTATATGATAAAAGTAGTTTAATTATATATCACTGTCCTATTAAACGGACAATGAACTTGCATTTCACTACTAGACGTCTGTGTTTAAATATATTTAAAACCTGGTGTCTGGTACATGTGAACTTACACAATATTTACCTATTATCTAACTGATAAAGAATACACACAATTTATGCATTCGTGTAGATAATCCCCCCTTTCTCCCACAAAAAGGTCGACTATTTCAACTTTCACTAATGGGTACCTAAATTGCATACGATTACTAACAAACAAGTTACTTTTCAGGTTCCGTAAAATGTTCAGAGAAACCTCTTTCTAAATTATTAACATATATTCTATCAACGGTCTTCAGAATAACTGTGACATCATCTACTTCAACGGTGTTGTGAATCAGAAGTGGATTCTAAAAATTCTACAGATTTGTTAGAATATACACACGTAAAGTCTCTCGTACCATAGAAAAGCATTAAAACATTTAATTTCCTTACCCTTTTCACAACTATGTGCCTTTTACCATAGACCTGTTCCTTTATTTCAATGAAATAGCCACCATGCAGGGCTTCAAAAATACTGTCCGATAATTTCACAATCCACAATATAACAGATGTTTTTCTCTGAATGATTCTAAGTTGTGTAACTATGCACATTGCATTTATCTCGCTGAACCTGAAATAAAGGATACCACAGATATAGCTATATCTGCATCATACATTGATCTACATATTGCCACTGATAGTAAGGGCTGGTTAATAACGAAACTTTAATAAAAAAGAGATAATTACAATTTACCGTTGTGAAGTGTCCATTTATATGTAGCGACATTCGAATTCCTGGAACACCTGTATATGGAAGGAATATATATATATTTCTCAGCTCATACGATATTCCAAAGCTTAAGTGTCCTACCATGACATAAATGATAAAGGAAGTTACAGCACATGAATTCGTAGTGATTAGGTTGAAGCCATAATTTCAGAAGTTTTACGGTCGTCAACCTGATTTTGTTAACAGTTACAGAATATCTTTCACAAATGAGCACAGATGTGTTCCGTTTGTCGCTATCACAATCCGGTCAATTCCTCATTCATAACTGATTACTTGGTTTGCAACAAAAGAAACATGACGGTTGTCACTAGTGGATGAGGAACTATTTACATTTCTGTATCACCAGGCTCAAGCTAGTGACAATTTTCTAGCGACCAATAGGGCGATATGTCTAAAAAAAAATTAAAAAAAATTAGGGTAAAATGTACCTTTGAAGATTTCTAGCGACCAATAAGAAATATATTACTGTAAATGCATTTTCAACATAATTGAATAGACATCTTGGCATAAAGCAAATATTTCTGGAGGCATCCACCCTACCCCTCCCCCACACAGTACAAAGTTAACATGTGTCAGCTTACTGTGGACCTAAGGTGCAGAATCCCACACAGACTGAGTGTAAACGAAAATGTTAGCAATTTTTAGATTAGAATATTCATTGTATATATATATAAATGTCTAAAATGGTTTGTAAAACAACACCAAGTACACAAAACAAAGTGATAAAGAATTATACACTTCGTTGAATGACAAAATTTGCGTCCCACCGAAGGACTTTATCAATGTCTATTTAAATAAAGTTTCGAATCAATATGTCTTCTTAATTTTGACGGTCCATGTGCGGGGCAAAAGAATCATAAATTGCACATATGAAATTACATACATAAAAGAATTGAAATCCTATATATAAATTAATGAAAGTACAATAACAATAAATACACAATAGGGCTATTCATTTAAATAAATGTTAAATTAGAAATAAAAATAAAAATGAGACATTATTGGTAAATGTATCAAATAGAACTGTCAAAAATATTATTTGTCAAAAATATTTTTGAAAACGGTATGATACCCAAGCTCATTCACAATAACGGCCCACCAAAGTGTGGAATATATACTTTGTGCCAATTGAGCCAATTGTATGTTCTAATAGGACTGGAGGAGACCAACAAAAATAGGAGTCAAGAAAGGATATTATGTTTTCTAATTGATTCCATTCGGTGATAAGGTCTTAAGTTTTCTGATCCAGAAGCTTTCCCTTTCATGTCTGCCTTTATCATCCCACTTGGGGTTATGGTTAATTATGATGACCTTCAGTTTGCCGAAAAAATCATGGTGGTCCATCGATCTGAGATGACTGCTGAGTGGAAGGTCAGGTTTGCAATTTGCATCGCTTCTGTGGCCATTCAGGCGTTTACTAAGTTGTTGTTTAGTTTCTCCGTTTATATTTGTTTTACTTGTATAGTATCGTTATACCTTAACGATCCACACCCCGTAATATTGATCGTTGACTGGTTTTGCAGACGTTGTATATATACAATATATATTCTAATCTAAAAATTGCTGAGTTAGATTGCTGTCAAATTATAATATTAAGTATATCAGTGCCTGGCCATATTACAGTACGCAATCGGTTTTATGCTATATATTTCATATAAAACCACATTTTTCAAAAAAATTATAGTGAAGTCATTTCTAAACGGATTTTGATCATTTGGTGTAAAACCAGAAGTAGCAGAAATAATTAAAGATCATTTGCCTATTTTATCACAATTTTCCGTCAGAATGTCTTTATTTTCTGATGATGTAAAGACAATGTTTTGTTTTCTGACGTCAAATTTGCTCTATATTTAACCAAAATAAAAATAGAAAAAAATCGACATTTGTGTTTAAATCACCAGAAAACATAAACCATGCAGACAAAAATTACTATCAGATAAATAAATTTCATAAACTTCTGCCAAGAGATAGCTTTCAAATATTTTTTTGAAAAAATGTGGTTTTATATGAAATATATAGCGTAAAATCGATTGCATACTGTAATATGGCCAGGCACTGTATGTGCCATCTACACACGCTTAGACACATGTCTTATGTCTATCTCTAGATTATCCTTACGCAACAAGATAACACTTCGGTTATTCAATCTCCATTTTTATTGAGCGGATGTGGTCTAGGGCGCTGGACATTAGGCTAAGCGATTGGTGCAGCAGTGTGTCAATGGTGTGGGTTAAAATCCCGTCGAGGGAAGAACAAAATTTGACAGGTCAAAAATCTAATTCTAACACTGTTTGGTTTAATTTTCAGACGTATGCAATGTATACACTGTATTTATATATATAATTTTGAAAGTTTTTGAGAGCAAGTAAACTAAAGGGTCTAAACAGGATAGGCAAAATCGAACAAGATCACCTAACCCTTAGAGCACCATTCCTAAAGTATCACATAGAGCAGGAACTGCTAAGCATAACCGAACACCTGAGTTCCGCCTGCTGTTTTGTGGGGTTCATGGCGCCTAATCTTAGTTTTATTCTCTGTGTTATTTTGCCTTGTAGAGTATTGCTTGTCCTATTGTTCTTTTTCTATTGGCGATTTGATATTCTATCCTTCGATTTACGGCTTCTGGTTAGCACTTTGGTATCGTCAAACATTTCTTATACCGTACGATAATGAACAATAAGACGTTTCAGCCGTCTTACACTCAAAAACACTCATTTCTCACTAAGCTATCAGCCTTTCAATTTAGAAATAGTAATAAATGGTTGAGCAACAGCTAAAAATAGGATACCACTTCTCTTTCTCGCCAACTTGCACAAGTTATGTGTATGCTTGAAAATAAATATTAAAAAAACATTGTCTTCAATCCATTATAGAAAAATAATAACTTGGGGAAAATTACCAGCGGACAATGTTATATTTCCTTCCACAAATATTTATTCAGCCATTGTGAATTATTTAACTTGACAACTGCACTTCATCATATAACATTGACTATTTGGCATGAAACCCTTGTATTGTGCTTAACGCGGATCATATGATCAAGTATACTCACTCGTTTGTGTTAGAGCTAGCACTGGTGTGAATAATTTTGGAAGTCACCAGAGCGTTAATTTGTATATCTTGTAATCGAACTCGACGTGAAAAAATAATAAGCAACATATAGTTTTGTATATGTACAACTGGAGTTATTCCGCGTTGATGTGACCTATTACATATCATAACATTACGTTATTTTTTCGCTTTGTATACAAACGAGCGATTTATCGATCGGGTATAATCTCATTAGCACATGCACCGGTGCATATGACTGACTTTCTCCTCGTAAATGTACATGGTGATGAATTATCGTCTGCTCGAATTAGGCATCATAAATTGTGTGCAACATTATCCGCAAACGTAAATATAAATACCGTCTTCCAACAAGGGTTGGTGGATATTAGTAAATTTTATCCCTCGATTCTGGCTCGGGATAAAATACTAATATCCGCCACCCCATGTTAAAAATCAAAACACATTATGACCTCCATGATTTATTTCTTAATTAACTTTTTTGTATTTTATTTTTGTCTTGTATTGGGCAATATTTAAACTATTCCAAGTTTTTAAGCAGAAATGTGTAAAATAAAATTGTACAGTGTATGTGTTTAAAATGTGTATAGAAGGAAGTCGTTTTTTCTCTGACATTATTATAATTTAGTAAATGAATTTATAATCCATGTTCATAGAGGTTCTTTTTATTAACATATCATTTCGAATGCGATTAGAAGCGGACTGGTCTGGGGGCCATCGTAGTCGTGGTCGTATGGTAGTTGGATTTATAGCTACCTATGCAATCAGTGCCTATCACCACTAACGTTGTGAGTTCGAATCCTTGTATGCAGAGGTGAACTGGATACAACATTATGTGATAAAGTTTGCCAGTGACCGTGCGACAGGTCGGTGGTTTTCTCCGGATACTCCGGTTTCCTCCATCAATAAAACTGACAGTCAAGATATAGCTGAAATATTGTTGAAAGTGGCGTTAAATACCATAAGCGAAACCTACAACCAAACCTAGCCTATGATGTAGGTCGATTGTTCATTAATATATTGCTTCTCTGAGATGCCAACCTGGCATTGCTGAATCAGGTTGGTATAATGTATAATGTTTTAAATACTTTATACGTTATTGTATCATACCATAGAGTGACGGGTGGCGTTGGGTGAAGTGAGGAGCATTTAGAAGAACTTTCGAAATGTCTAATTTGGTAAGATTAATAATTAATACATTCCAGTATAATAATAATAATGAATTAATGAAGGAAGAATGTGTTTGACATATTCTCATACAATGAATATATGTGCCAATACTCAATAGAACACTATTTTACCCACACCCTTTTCTTTCAAAACCGGTAGATATTTGTGACAAGGTCTGTTGGTTTCTTTCCTTATCTCTGGTATGAACATAAAATTATTGATGTTGATTCTATATGTAAAGATGGATATTTCAAAAGATGTTCGACTTTATCTTCCTTGTCTGACAATAGCTATTGTAATATATTTGCACAAACAAAGTATTAATGTTTAGTATTTTCCTAAATGTGAGACTTCCACTTCCTTATAATTTTCACTAAATGTTTCCTTTATTCAAAGATTTTAGCGATGGTGACGCATTTCTTTAAAGTCATACCTTGGTAAATACTTGTTAATACATACATTTGATTATCAAATCCCCTGAGTAAAGAACGAAAATTGTCAGTTAAAAACTAGATTTAGCAGTTGGATTGAAATATTTAATACTGTTCGGTATTCTTGAGGAGCCAGTGATGTAGATACATTTTATGGTCGTCAATTACTTGAGACGAGTACGTGTGTGCGTGTGGATGTCCGTGCGTGCATGTGTATCATTTAATTGTGTCATCTAATTCAAAGTGTCCGCCGGACATATGTTATAGTGTCCAGTAGACATTGTTGTCGTCTAACCCTATCCCTAACCCTAACCCTAAACACAATTTCATAGCACAGTACACTATTTCATATCGCAATCTCCATAAAATATTGTCCGGGGGGACACTTTAACATAGGACACTATTAAGTCTTACACATGCGTGCGTGCGTGTGTGTGATTATTGATATGCACATTGTAATTTCCATGAAAATGTAAATGTATTTAATGCTATGTTTTTGCAATTCATTTAACAAAGATAAAATAACAATAGTCAACTTTGTTTTTATTTTCCACTGCCAACAAGAAGCTGTTTTCATCTGTAGATATCATCGTTGCAGATCTGTTAAAATTGATTTCAACGATGTTGTTCTCTGAAACACAATACAAGATATATGATTAAGTTTCCAATTGATTTGTATATATGTCACACTTCGTTGACCAAGAATGTAGTAAATTGTGGTAGCCATATAGTGACATGCACATGACGACTAATTTCTTGGGACTGTAAGGTTTCCTCCACCATTAAAACTGAGAAAATATTGTAGAAACCACAGGGGTGATCAGAAGCCGTAACTTGAAGAACGACAGACAACATAATGGTCTAAAGAAACAGGGCAAAAGGATAGATAGTTATCTACAAAACATTAGACAGAAAATAAAAGATTGAGCAACACGAACTGACAACACTGATTAGTCGGTGGGGCTAATCAAATCTAGATCAACTTATTACCTACCAATAGAAAAATACTGTATGAAAGTTGAAAGGTGTGTTTTCTTTGCTGAACGTGTATAAACATTACAGGTTCTTAGAAATGATTAAATTCCGTCCCCTCTACCTAACAGAACACCTCTGTATTAAGACTTAGTAAATTATATGACTAAATTTTTATCTCAAACATAATCATGACATAACTGACCTCTATATATTAACAAGATGTCTTACTTTAAAGGCACAGTCACTTGAAGTTTCAAAACATAGGGGGATTATAGATGAACAAATTTATCGAAGTTTTTCTTATTTTCCCCCTAATTTTAGAAACTTCAGGTGACTGTGTTTAAATGTGCTCCACATGTACTGTTCAACCCAAAAGTAAAATAAAATTTAGAATTTTAAACTCACTGAAGTCAAAAAGAATTAGATGGGTTTTTTTTAGTGATTTTATAATTTTTTAGCAGTTTACTAAAACAAAAGAATAATTCACAGCATAATGGAAGTAAAATTTCCTTAATTGTGAAAAAAACCCCAAAAATTGCAAATAAAATATTGCTGGGAAAAAAACAAGGAAATGAAATAAAATATCGTGTCGTGACATCTGCTCGGTCGTGCAATAAAGTCGGTCATTTGTTTTGATTTACTATTCTTGCGCAACACGAGGCCAATGCCGTCATTCTGTATATTTATAGCGTAAATAGAAGCCGAATCATTTTTTTTTTAAACTTGACGATTATAAAATGCGATTAAAACAAGTAAGATTCAATTGAACAAAGTCCATGCAACTGAAAAAGCACCTTTTTACTAATATCATCACAGTTCATGACCGTTTCTGGAATGTATGCCATGCAAATTGTATTTTAAAATACTTTGAAAATATGAGGATTGACCATTCACATTCTACCAAAATGGCTGATTGTTCTTTGTGAGAGAGTGATGTATTCTGTGATATTAAATGTGATTAAAATAATGAAATCAGTCATTAATTGTTTTACAAATGTATGACAGAATATAGTCAGTCTAATAGATTGTATTGACAAAAGGAAAAACACCAAATTCACTGGATTAAATACTTTATTTTATGGATAAGCAAGCTTAATATTTGCATCATGAATTAATTTTTAATGCCTCAATTTCAAACCATTTAAAAAAAACATCTTTTGAAATTTTTCAGACAAAATAATTACACCGAACAAGTTAAAATACTGTACTTTCTTAATCTGGTTCAGTTTTTAAGCTTAGTTGGCCTATGACAAAAACATGTGCTTTATTGACCTTTGACCGGCCTTATGTGACGTAATAGGACGTCATTTGGTAAAAGGATAGTAAACAAATATGGGTCAGTGTGTTATTATTATCGATCTTTTTTCCATGGAACTTTAGACATGTGAGCAAGAATAGATGAGGAACATAATAGCAAAGAAAAAAATGCTTACTTTTCAAACATGAAAAAAAATAACAAAACATTATCCAATGACTGACCGACTTATTGTCACAAGGGAATACTAGTATATACAACAATTCTTAATATCCTCTTAAAAAATTGGTTTATAACACGATAACTTCTGTATTACATAAAACAAAAATGTATGATATTAAGAATGAAAATGTAAATATCAAATTTAGTGCGCATGACATATTTCTTGAATAACCTTCATCACATACGCTCAAAATCGAAATATTAGAAATCCAAATTATCTAATTGACTTGTGATTATGTTTTCAATCATTAATAGGGACTGTCGTGGTCGTGATCGCCTGGTAGTTGGATTTACAACTACATGTGCAATTAGTTCCTATCACCACTAACTTTAAAGCTGTGAGTACGAACACCGTTCATGGCGAGGTGTACTCGATAAAACATAATGTGTTAAAGTTTGTCAGTGATTTGCTGCAGTTCGGTGGTTTTCTCCGAGTCCTCCGGTTTCCTCTATCAATAAAGCTAACCGCCACGATATAACTGAAATATTGTTAAATGTGGCGTTAAACACCATAAATCTAAGCCAAACCATTCAACCTTAACTTTGATCATATATGTGATTATGCTTACAAACATTTATAAAGATGGCGGATGTACAAGATTGATAGAAGAGTTTGAATGGCTGCTACCCACAGAGTATTAAAAGGGATCCTTCCAGTTTGATTATTATTTAATTCGTCTTTCATATAATATCCTGTCGACACAGCAAAGACTCGTGTTTAATTCGAAATATGGTGTTCCCCATATTATATCCCCATTTCATCCAGTACCTAAATCAAGTAGTCAGGATATAAATGAAGCTGGTACAAGTAATACCTTCAATAATACAATGAAACCATAAAAAAAAATCCCACACCGATAGAAAAATCAAAGAAAGAGGCAAAATTGATACTTCGACACACAGCTACATGACCGCCAACCTTTAGTACAGGCACTTTAGTGACAGGGTTATGCTAGTATATGGGCCCAAACCTCATGTTTTTCAATTGCCATCTTTTATATTCTATTGTTTTATCTGATAGCGTGATGTATTTTCATACATTTTTATCATACAACTCTCTCATTGAATAAAATAGTTCTTCAATAAAGGAGATCTCTTTAGCTAAATATTTGAGTATTTGTTCTTTTTCTACTTCTACCTAAAACTGACCGCCTTCAACAAGTTGACGATTATGTCAGAGGTTACGCATGACACTTGAAAACGTTTTAACTATTTACAGGGTTGATAAATTAGATATATAGAGGAGACAATAATCTTGAATGTTTTAACGATCCATTCAAACCAATGGACTGTAGCAGCTGGTTCTAGTCAGACATTGCACGATAAAAAAAATTATTCTTGTTATTATTGAGTCTTAGAAGCAGGGATAATGAAAGACGAGGAGTGCATGTTGCGTGATTGTCTTAATGATGGTTGAAATATGTCTTGTTTAGTAATAGCTATATTTTTATTTGCTATTTTATACATTATGGCATTACAGAATTTGCAAGTTGGTCATCTTTACGCCTGGGAAGACTGCGGCAGTTCAAGTATTGTAGCATGTCACCAACACTAGATGAGTTTCGCTGTCTGTTGGTGTTGAATCTTTCAGCCCTGCGTCGGACCATTCCGAGTTGACTGATTTCCCCTTTATTGTAGGGTCCAAGGCAGTACAAGCATACTCATGATCAAGTGATGGTCTAGTGAGAGATTTATAGCCTTGTTCCTTCACGGAGGGCGAGCTGATATTCAGGTGTCAACGTAGAAAGCCTGAGCGTTTTATTTGTCTTCTTTCTATTTGAAATCTTGCCAGATTGCTAGAAACAAGTCGGCGAGTAGAGGAGCACAGCATGTAGCGATAGGAACGACACACGGGGTCGGTGATTAGTCTTATTTGTTTGACGAGATTCCTTAATGGTAATTTTTGTTTATATTTGGCTTTTATATCCCAGTCGCTTGGTGTTATCAATTTTAATTTTTTCTATCTTTCCTTCCTTGTTGTTTTTTTTTTATTTTTTTTTTTATTTCTTGAATTATTGAGGGTAGACCATCTTTAGGTGTTGCGACTTTATGTGGGATATGCTCTTAAATTGTTTTGTCTGTGAAAAAAGAATCATGTTAACAAACGTTTTGTCTTGTCATTGTAAATTTTAAGATAGCTGTACTCCTCTGCTAGGTTAATATTTTAAATGACAGCGCAACTAACATATGTTCTTTAATGTTCATGTTAGTTCTCATTTATTCACACTTGGACTTGCAAACCAACTAGATAAAATAAAAATGAAAATTTTGATAACTGCCGAATGTCCATCATTTTGAATATACAACATGCTAAAAATTGGGTTTCCCATGAGCATTAAATAATATTAAAGATCAAATTCAAAAAGAATATCTAGCATTAATAGAAGAATCCACTCCCCATTCACTTGTCACCGGGTTTGTTACAAGAGTAACACTAATGGAGCAGGAACTAATTATCCTTCCGGTGCAGTCGAGTTCACATCCGGTTTTTAAAGGGACTAGTATTTCCTGATCTTTAATTTTCTGCGTAGTGTTTAGTAGATCATTGTTTTTCCTGTTGACTTTTGTATATTGGCCTTTTTATTTTCTGTCCGTATAGACAAATTGTGGCTTCTGATTACCCCTTTGATATCTGCAAACTTTCCTTCAAAACGTTGTGCTATAGGTCTTATAATAAAAAAAATTAAATTTGAGAAATAATCTTCAATTTGATCGTTTAACTATATTAATAGTTTGCATTTAGACGTGGTAATCGTTGCCTGTCGATCTAGTCAGGAAGATAGCATGGCGTATAAAGAGTTGACAGTCCCTTTTGTGACTCCAACGACATTGATGATGGATATCACTAGCTTAGTGGTTGTTGTTCAAACCCAAACACATTGAAACTAGATAATTTGTTTTTAATACATTCACACCATTTGTATAAAATGGCAATACTAGAGAATGTGCAGCTAGTGGTCTATTTTGTTTTGAGAATTTATAGGACAAAAGTAGTTTAATTATATATCACTCTCCTATTAAATCCACAAATAATATTTCATTTCAGTAAACTCTCTCTCTCTCTCTCTCTCTCTCTCTCTTTTAATTTATGTTGTTCCTCTATTATTGTGTGATGTTTATAGTTTATGAGAATACAATCTTTCATTCAGAAAGGGTGCTTAAAAAAGATTAAATGCTACCCTACCCGGAAGATATTTAAATACAAAATGTATATATTTTCATTTGGCTTTTTCACGGGGGAAGCACCGAATATTTTTGAAGTTGTATATATGTCAACTTCAACCGTGTTTTTTGACAAATTTATTAAATATCACATTTTTATCATTCTACCATAATAGACATCGTGATACTACATGCAGGAAGTTATTTGTTACATACCATCGAGGTCCAGTTAATTATGGAAATGGTTAGAAATGTAAGGATGTTTTTATTGATGATGTTATTATTATTATTCTCACCTTTTGTGTATTCGATTAACTCAGTAAATAATGGCTGCAAAATTACTTATACTGGAATTCAAGTTAAAGCCAATTGCGTTGCTATGGGAATACATTCCATACCAAGCGATTTACCACCGATCATAACTTATTTGGATTTGAGCGAAAACAAAATACCTATATTGAAAAACAGTTCTCTCGTGAATTATAAGAATTTGGTTAGTTTAACAATTGACAAAAACCCATTATCATATATAGACGGAAATGCTTTCATTGGATTAAAGAGACTCCAGTTACTTTCAATGCAAAATAACAAACTTGATTTAACAACGTCGTATCATGAAGACGTATTCCGGCCATTGTACTCATTGAACAAGTTGGACATACGGAGTAACACGGAACATCAATATGTAACAAAGCCTATCAATTATCCTTATTTTGGAGATCTACGGAGCTTGGAAATGTTGTATATGGATCTTGTTCCATACCCATCTTTTAACCTGAGTGGCATGACATCCTTGACCACATTGAAAATTTTGGGATTCGAAAACTGTTATTTAATTAGCATGCTAAATACAACTTTTCATGGTTTACCACAATGCGTTGAAGAGATTTATTTTAAGAATTGTGAATCTTACATATCTTTGATTGAGTTGAACTTTTTGAACCCTTTCCCTAATTTGAAAGTGTTGAATATTAATAACATGAATGTTGACATTAGCAAAGCTCTACAAATTCTTTATCCGTTCACTCTCAAACATATGAAAGCCATAATATTCATAAGAGTTGTCATCGTTTATCAACACGCCGTCATTCTTACTAAAGATATGATGTCATATTTACATAATATTTGTGTGAACACTTTAATATTGTCGGAAAACGAAATCGTGGATTTTGAGCCAGAATCATTATTAGCCAACAAATATCCTGAATGCTTTAATAATATAGCACTGTCTGGAAACAGATTTTCGCTGGCTGGAAAACATTTAGGAGAATTCGTCCGTTTTTCAGTTCAAGTTGTGAACTTGACAATTTTTGATATATCTTACAATCTACTAAAATATACTGATATGAAATATTTGTGTATGCCTTACATTGGTATGTTTAATCAAGATCAATATATTACCCACCCCATGGGACTAAGAAGGGGTTCCAGTCATGGATGCTTTCATATAAAGGACAGACGTTACAATTTTGAAAAACTGCATTATGGGTTAAATACTATAGAAAGGAAATTCAGAGATAATCCGGGACCGGAAATAACTATTATTTTTCCGCAAAATCTACAAACATTGCGTATGTCACACTATTTAGGGAGTGTGTTTCGTGAACGAAAGATTATAATTAAGAATTCTGCCAGTTTGCATTATGTGGATCTCTCGTATATCCAGTTGAATAACTTTCCTGATGTGGATTTTGACGGTCCAATAAACATTAAATATTTAGACATTTCAGGAATTGATTCTACATTATATTCTAACAAATCTGACATTCCACTGTTTAGACGAATAACTACGGTAATATGGAAAGATGCCCAACTTGACCGTACTATGAGAACATACGGTAACAGAATATTTAAACTTATTCCAACTGTCGAAAAACTGGATATTTCACGGAATAGTATATGGAATCTTGATGTAAATGCGTTTTCCGACAATACTAAGCTATCAAATCTCATAATATCAAGTAATTTGTTAACAGAAATACCTGTTGCTATAACACATTTGTCAACGTTAAAGAAACTAGATGTTAGTTACAACAGGCTTCAAAGTATCAACGAAACTATTAGGAATTGGATTGATGCACAAAACAATAAACGTGGTCGCAAATTCCAACTATTAATTATTGGTAATATATTCAAATGTACTTGTGAAACTATGGATTTCATCCAATGGATG
>MJUT01036026.1:103127-120599 GCA_002080005.1 Gigantidas platifrons | reverse complement strand
AGGAACTATTTATCCTTCTGGTTCACCTTGTAACAGGACGGATGTCGTTAGTGAAGTAGGAACTATTTATCCTTCTTGTTTTTGTAGGATACATATTGCTCAATCTTTAGCTTTTTGTGTTGTGTTTTACAAATCATTGTTTGTCATTTGTTTTGTCCTTTTTCTTTTGGCCATTGGACCTACTTTCCAGTTGCACTCATTTCAACAAGTTAGGGATCAACCATTACACTTTTTCCTGTCCAAATATTTATTTTACATGAAACAAAATCAGATTATATTATTGACCTGAAATATCGGTATTTTTCCAAGTTTTAACCAAAATTTCTGTTGCATTTTAAAAGTTAGATGGTTGTTCTACAATCAGATGTTCATAACTCAGAATACATTACACAATTATTACTGACAGATGAGGATACCAAGAGTAGCATATTTTATACGGCGGAGTCATCATATATATAAATCCTGGCAGGCGCCGAGGTGGTCGTGATCGTATGGTAGTTGGATTTACAACTACCTAAAACAATCAGTGCATATAACCAATAACCTTGTGCATTCGATTCCAGCTCATGGAGATGCGTATTCGATACAACATTTAGTGATCAAGTTTGTCAAAGACATGCGGCAGGTGGGTAGTTTTTCCGGATATTCCAGTTTCCTCCACCAATAAAACTGAGAGTCACGGTGTAACTGAAATAGTGTTAAATGTGGCGCTAAACATCATAACCTTAACTCCCTAACAGTGTAAATCATGGTCATTATTGATTCATAGTACGAAATCTCAGTAATTATGACAAAATATAATCGACAGAACAATATGACATTTTCTCAATTTAATACTCACAAGACATCATAATATATATTTTAATTGAATCATTTACAATAGATATAAATATAAACCACGAAGTTAATCTCCTAAAAAAATACCTCTAGCCTGTTTTTAACAAAATAAGTTCTACAAAACTTTACATATATTTTAATTATAGGTACCTACACATTTTATTAAGTTACTGATTAAAGTGCAAATCAAGTACACCAAGCTACCAAAAAAAATATAAACACACTCAATAGCCACTTGACAATTTATACAAACTTCGGCTTTAATTCAAAGTAACAAATCTGAAATTTAGGAAAGTTTCACCGAATTAAAATTTCAAGAAAAAGGAATGAAAAAATTAGAGTTAAAATCCCGTCAGTACCTCTGAAGTGAATATTGAACAACTTTGTTTAAATATGAAGACTGCACGATATAATCGTGTCGAGATGAAACGTCTAATTCAATAGACAAGCCGATTGATAAGCTACCCAGTTAAAATTTACGAAAGAAACGAATATAAAAACTGACGATTCCAATAGAGACAAGGGGTAGCTGTTGTAATTATGAGAACAAACTTGAAAAGTTACATTAAAAATACATCAACATAAACGGATCCGCAAGCGTTACAAAGATATATTTCAAGCTTCATATATAAGACATGATATATCAATGAAAAACAAATCACTTAGAATAAATATAAAAAATAGAGTGTGATAATACATTTGTCTGACGTCACACTATTGTTCGAACAGTGGATTATGTTTAAGAATCTACAGATAATTCTATTGTTCTTGAATGTATGAACTAACCTTTTACTATTTTAGGCTTAAAAACATGCTATACATATTTTGAGACTTTCGGGTATCGAACCACTGCAGGGCTTTTTCAAGTCTACTTTGACTTTCAAAACTACCATCTAACCACTCGGCTACGGTGACAACACTAATTGACTCTATTATTAGTATATATGACTCCTGATAAAATAAATATCAACAGTTTGTTTAAAAAAGCAATTGATCAATACATACAAAACACGAGACAAGTATTTCAGATCTGACATAATGTATGTTCAGAACTGACGAGTATGTGAACTTTTAAAATGTATTCTCGCAATACAAAAACAACTAACGAACCGACCGCAAGTAATACAAATCAGACAGACCACATGTGAACATTTGGGACATTTGAAAGCCCTTGCAATATCTAAATATAAACGATTCTATTCACTTGAAAGACCTTGACATATCTAAATATCAACGAGAATCGAAAGCACGAATGCCGATAAAATTTTGTTGTTTATTTCTTGTTAATTGTGGCTTATTTAGCTTTCTGAACATTAAAAAGGTAAAAATATAAAATGAAAACACACTTGTAGATGGAAATGTATTATGTAAGAGAATACACTCCAACTTACGGGTCTCGTTGATTTTTTTTAAGAATCCACAGTTGGAGTGTATTCTTCATTACTTAAGTGAATATAATCCGCGGCTAAAAATGATCACATATACATGTATTTATTACTAAATTAATAATTGTTATTTCAACACGCTGTACTTGGATATAGTAAAATGAAAATGGGAAACAAAAAACAAAAATATAACATAATAAAAACAAAAACAAAAATACAAGAAAAAACAAAAACAAACAATCAAAGACACAAAAACAACAGATAACCATTGGAACGATGATCCGCGGCTAAACATTATCATATATAAAAGTATCTATTAACACAATGTATTTTGATATAATAAAGTGAAAAAGATACAACAGAAGCAAAAAAAAAAAAAGCAAGCAACAAAAACGGGGAGTTTTAACATAACGTCGGTCATACTAATTGACAGTGTTTAATCTTTATGATATAATGATGACCTAATACAATACATAATGATGGCCTCTTATTAGTGAAGGGGTAATCGTGGGCGTGATCTTATGGTAGGTGGATTCACATTACTAGTTAAATCAGTGCCCATCACCACTTAAGTTGTGAGTTCGAAACCCTTATTTGCGAAGTTTACTCGATACAACATTATGTGATAAAGTTTGTCATAGACTTGTGTTCATTACTTTTCTTTGGGTACTCCGATTTCCTAAACTAATAAAACCGATCACCACGATATAATTGATATATTGTTGAAAGTGGCGTTAAACACCATACCATCTAACCTTCATGTCAGTGAGCTACAAACAAGCACAAATGTAATGTTTATCGGTTGCTAGGAGTTGAGAGAATCCATCGTTCTTTACTAGGTATAAATTATAGATGGCTTGAATGAATAACTTAATCCTCAATATTCACAATTATAAACGACAACCCGTTTTCCACGTTCATTTGAAACAAATAGTTTCTTAAAATCTCTACTGAAACAAAGTGTGAGTGGATTAATAAAAACATCCTCCTGCTTAATGATTATATCACTGTTCTGTCCATCAGGTGACAGACGTAAAATGTTATTCGAGTTTAACCCTACTACGTAAACGTTTNNNCAATACCATATGGCACTTTAAGGTCTGCGGAATTAAAGGTAAATACGTTTGATCCATCGTTCTTTATACAGTAGACGTTGTAGCTATAGTCTGTATAATATATATTGTTGTCTCTGTGATGGATGTACCTTACTCTACTAACACCACTAACATTACTAATACTACTAATGTGTTGTCCGTTTGAATCTAAAATGTTTATCCTACTTTTATAACTACTATCACACCCACTGACATAAACGTTGTCGTCTACCCATGTAACACCGTAACAATCAGCTATATTTAGGACGCTTATCTTTGTGTGTGCAATAAAATTGTCTACAAACTGAACGCCATTTTTTTCCAAGGCAACAACAATTCTCCCAGACTTTTTATGGTAAGAAATATCCAATGCTGTTCCTCCTAATTCGCAATCTTTGACAGATTTGCCATCCTTACTGTACATTCGAAGAAATGATTGATCTGCCAGTATCAGGTTATCATCCTTATCAACAACTATACCAGTTACACAATCAAATGTTATATCCATTCTGTATCCAAACTTGAACGATTTTGGAGGTTTAGATTGGACAGATATTGCTTGAGCTTCCATATGTTTAAAAGGGCTGAATCTAATTGCACAGGGTTCTTTCTTTAACCGTATGGTACCTAAGTGTTTTACTCCAGATAACACATTTTCTGGTTGATCATAGACTAAGCTAACGTCTGACAGGTTAGCTAAGACCTCCTCCAAATGATTGTCTTCTTTACTAAGTATTGTTGTTAGTAATCGATGGAGAAGAAGAAACACGTGCTGGTTGGAGCCATTCTTTGTCAAAAAATCAAGCTGTTGTACATGTTGCTCGATCAATGAAACTGACTTTTCTAACTCGGATTCTTCTCTTTCCATTTGATAAATAGAATCCTGACTGGCTGTTTGCATTTCCAACAGGGCCGATTTTTCTAGTTCATCAAGCTTCTTTATGACAGACGCTTTGAATGCTGATATCTGTCTGACGATGGTTTTTTCTTCTATTTTCATCCTGTCTCTACTTTCCCGCCTATTTTGTACAGCTGTTTTCAACGTTAAGTGGACTTGTGTCATGCCCTCAGAGATATCATGGAAAAGCGGAGATGTTTTTGCGTTATTAGATGCCAGTTCAAGCGGCATCACTTTATCACATGAGCGGTGATCTTCTGACATGCAATTTCGACAGCACATTACATGATGCTGGTTACAAAAAAAGTCCATAATAAAATGCGGATGTCTTGAACATTTTTCCTGTGTTGTCAGTACTTCACCAGGAAAGGTTGATATTACCTCAATATCGATGACATTATGGCTCATAGAAGTCTTGCTGCCTTTATGTGCTTTTACGCAATTTATGCAAAGAGCATCTTCACAATCTACACACCACTTGGTAGCAGGGGAGTTTTCGTCGATTCTTGTGCATGGATGACAACTGGTATTAAACGACATACCTAAAGGTATAAAAACAAATCCACATTTGATTCGTATGTCAATGGCAGACTGAATTCCGGAATGAAGAAAATGGCATGTGACAGTAATTCTGCTGAAATACAGATAATGACATAATATTACAGTAATTCTGAGATACAGATAAATGACATGGTAGTAATTCTGAGATACAGATAATGCCCTATGACAGTAAGTATGAGATACATATAAATGACCTATGACAGTAATTATGAGATATAGATAATGAACTATGACAGTAATTCTGAGATACAGATAATACCTATGGTGGTAATTCTGAGATATAGATAATGACCTATGACAGTAAATCTGAGATACAGATAATGACCTATGGTAGTAATTATGAGATATAGATAATGACCTATGGCAGTAATGCTGAGATACAGATAGTGACCTATGGTAGTAATTATGTGATACAGATAATGACCTATGGTGGTAATTCTGACATACAGATACTGACATATGATAGTAATCATGTGATACAGATAATTACCTATTGTAGCAATTCTGTGATACATATAATGACCTATGGTAGTAATTCTTAGATATATATAATGAACTATTGCAGTAATTCTGTGATAACGAAAATGACCTATGGTAATAATTCTGAGATACAGATAATGACCTATGACAGTAACTATGAGATACAGATAAATGACCTATCACAGTAATTATGAGATACAGAGAATCACCTATGACACTAATTCCAAGATATAGATAATGACCTATGGTAGTAATTCGGCGATATAGATAATGAACTATGGTAGTAATTCTGAGATATAGATAATGACCTATGGTGGTAATTCTGAGATATAGATAATGACCTATGGTGGTAATTCCAAGATATAGATAATGACCTATGGTGGTAATTCTGAGATACACTTAATGACCTATGACAGTAATTCGGAGATATAGATAATGACATATAGCAGTAATTTGGAGATATAGATATTGACCTATGGCTGTAATTCCAAGATATAGATAATGACCTATTGCAGTAATTCTGAGATACAGATAATTACCTATGGTAGTAATTCTGTAATACAGATAATGATCCATGGTAGTAATTCTGAGATATAGATAATGACTTATGAAAGTAAATCTGAGATACAGATAATGACCTATGGTAGTAATTCTGAGATATAGATAATGACCTATGACAGTAATACTGAGATATAGATAATGACCTATGGTAGTAATTCTGAGATATAGATATTGACCTATGACAGTAATTCTGATATATAGATAATGAACAATAGCAGTAATTCTAAGATATAGATATGGACCTATGACAGTAAATCTGAGATACAGATAACGATCCATGGCAGTAATTCTGAGATACAGATAATGACTTATGACAGTAAATCTGAGATATATATAATGACCTATGGTAGTAAATAAGGGAAATAACAAAATTACCGAACACAGAGCAATCTTCCAAAGATAAAGTCAAAACTCATAAATAAATAAACAGACAAAATCAGTCAACAACCAGAAAACTGGGAAACCGCAATGGCCCTTACTTGGTATAGGCATTTCTAACGAAATGGTGGATTGAATAAGATTTTATGGCGCCAAACCTTTCGCTTCCATTATGGTTCAAGGATTCCGGTAATTATGAGATATATATAATGACCTATGGCAGTAAATCTGAGATATAAATAATGACATATGGTAGTAATTCTGAGATATAGATAATGACCAATGACAGTAATTCTGAGTATAGATAATGACCTATGGAAGTAATTCTTAGATATAGATAATGACCTATGACAGTAATTCGGAGATATAGATAATGACCTATGGTTGTAATTCTGAGATAATGATAATGACCTATGGTAGTAATTCTGAGATAAAGATAATGACCTATGGTAGTAATTCGGAGATATAGATAATGACCTATGGTTGTAATTCTGAGATAAAGATAATGACTTATGGCTGTAATTCTGAGATACAGATAATAGCCTATGACAGCAATTCTGTGATACATAGAATGACCTGTGATAGTAATTCCAAGATGCAGATAATAATCTATGACAGTAATTCTGAGATATAGATAATGCCCTATGTTATTAATAATGATATACAGATAATGACCTATGGTAGTAATTCAGAGATACAGATAATGACCTATGGCAGTAATTCTGAGATACAGATAGTGACCTATGGTAGTAATTATGTGATACAGGTAATGACCTATGACAGTAATTCTGAGATACAGATAATACCTATGGTGGTAATTCTGAGATATAGATATAGACCTATGACAGAAAATCTGAGATACAGATAATGACCTATTGCAGTAATTCTGAGATACAGATAGTTACCTATGGTAGTAATTATGTGATACAGATAATGACCTATGGTGGTAATTCTGAGATACAGATACTGACATATGATAGTAATCATGTGATACAGATAATAACCTATTGTAGCAATTCTGTGATACATATAATGACCTATGGTAGTAATTCTTAGATATATATAATGAACTATTGCAGTAATTCTGTGATAACGAAAATGACCTATGGTAATAATTCTGAGATACAGATAATGACCTATGACAGTAATTATGAGATACAGATAAATGACCTATCACAGTAATTATGAGATACAGAGAATCACCTATGACACTAATTCCAAGATATAGATATTGACCTATGGCAGTAATTCCAAGATATAGATAATGACCTATGGTGGTAATTCTGAGATATAGATAATGACCTATGGTAGTAAATAAGGGAAATAACAAAATTACCGAACACAGAGCAATCTTCCAAAGATAAAGTCAAAAATCAATAAACAGACAAAATCAGTCAACAACCGGGAAACTGGGAAACGCAATGGACATGACTTGGTACAGGCATTTCTAATGAAATGGTGGATTGAATCAGATTCGCTTCCATTATGGTTCAGAGGTTCCGGTAATTATGAGATATAGATAATGACCTATGGCAGTAAATCTGAGATAAAGATAATGACCTATGGTAGTAATTCGGAGATATAGATAATGACCTATGGTTGTAATTCTGAGATAACGATAATGACCTATGGTAGTAATTCTGAGATAAAGATAATGACCTATGGTGGTAATTCTGAGATAAAGATAATGACCTATGGTAGTAATTCGGAGATATAGATAATGACCTATGGTGGTAATTCTGAGATAACGATAATGACTTATGGCTGTAATTCTGAGATACAGATAATAGCCTATGACAGTAATTCTGTGATACATATAATGACCTGTGATAGTAATTCCAAGATGCAAATAATAATCTATGACAATAATTCTGAGATATAGATAATGCCCTATGTTAGTAATAATGAGATACAGATAATGACCTATGACAATATTGAAATATTTAAATATTGTTAAAAGTGTCGCTAAACACCAAAAATCAAGCAAATCAATCAATCAATCATCGAAGATATCGATATTGACCTATGGTATTAATTCTGAGATACATATAATGACCCATGGTAATAATTCTGAGATACAGACAGTAATTCGAAGATATATATAATGATGTATAGCAGTAATTTGGAGATATAGATAATGACCTATGACAGTAAATCTGAGATACGGATAATGATCTATTGTAGTAATTCTGAGATATAGATAATATTCTATGGTAGTAATTCTGAGATATAGATAATGACCTATGGTAGTAATTCCAAGATATAGATAATATTCTATGGTAGTAATTCGGAGATATAGATAATGACCTATAGCAGTAATTCTGAGATATAGATAATGATCCATGGTAGTAATTCTGAAATACAGATAATGACCTATGACAGTAAATCTGAGATACAGATAATGACCTATTGTAGTAATTCCGAGATAGAGATAATGACATATGGCAGTAAATCTGAGAGATAGATAATGACCTATGGTAGTAAATCTAAGATACAGATAATGACCTATTGTAGTAATTCCGAGAAAGAGAAAATGACATATAGCAGTAAATCTTAGATATAGATAATGACCTATGACAGTAATTCTGGTACTCAGATAATGAGCTATGACATTAATTTTGAGATATAGATAATGACCTATTTTAGTAATTCAGAGACACAGATAATGACATATGACAGTAATTCTGAGATATAGATAATGACCTATGGTAGTAATTTGGAGATATAGATAATGATCTATGATAGTAATAGCGAGATATAGATAATGACCTATGGTAGTAATTCTGAGATATAGTTAATGACCTATGAAAGTAAATCTGAGATACAGATAATGACCTATGGTAATAATTCCGAGATAGGGATAATATGGTAGTAATTCTTGTATTCAGATAATGACATATGACAGTAATTCTGAGATATAGATAATGACCTATGGTAGTAATTTGGAGATATAGATAATGACCTATGATAGTAATAGCGAGATATAGATAATGACCTATGGTAGTAATTCTGAGATATTGATAATGACCTGTGACAGTTATTCTGGTATTCAGATAATGACCTATGACAGTAATTCTGAGATATAGATAATGACCTACGGTGATAATTCTGAGATATAGATAATGATCTATGACAGTAATTCCAAGATATAGACAATGACCTATGGTAGTAATTCAGAGATACAAATAATGACCTATGACAGTTATTCTGAGATATAGATAATGACCTATGACAGTAAATATTGGATACAGATAATGACTTATGGCAGTACTTATTGGATACAGATAAAGATGTATGGCAGATATACAGTGATAGTTGGGTGTTATTTATTAATTAAGATTCCGGATTCTCTCAAATGGACGAGTGAATGATTACTGCTTAATGCAAAGTTAGCATTTTTTTTAGCGCTATAATGGCGAGAACAAGTTATGTTTTGGCGAGATGACCATAAATTGGAAATATAAAGAAAAAGTATATGTTTTCATGTGGTGGACGGATGCCAACATCAACAATTGATCGTTGTTTGTCTTTTTGTGCTTTTACTTTTATTACATGTCCTTCTTCGATTTACGGCTTTTGAATGCCAGGTTTGGTAAACCTAGAAGGATAAACAACACGGTTATTCTGAATTGATTAATTGCTATAAATAAAGATAATTCTTACCTTCTTTTGAAACTGTTTTTCTCTTTATTCTGCAAGTGGTTTTGTTACAGAGAGAATAGAAACCCTGTAAGATAGATACATGAACATGTGTTTATTACGATAAGAATTTGTTTGTTCTTTCTACTAGCAAATTGATTCATAAAATGAATAATAAAAAATACCACACCCTCAGAACAGATACAAAACATAATAGGAATATCGCTAATACCCGGAAATTGTATCTTCAACACACACGTGACCGCCATCTTCCCTGAACTGGCTAAACTAGCTTTATGGGCCTCTCCCTTATTAGTAAAACCATGCCTCATGTAAATATTCTCCACGGATGAGTAAAATACCAATCTTCACATATAACTGGTTGAACTTATTAGAATGGAGTAATTGTGTCTTAATAACACTGGTTTTATTGCTGATATTTTGATTTCTTCTTTACAAAAAAGATAATGTAAGAAGACGCCAGAGTTTACATAGATACTAGGAATATTGCATCTCCCGATGTAAAAGTGAATAAGTTGCCAAAGAAACATTTTGTAAGATATAACGGTGTTCAAAAGTCAAGCACTATGGTAAAAGCTTATAATTTATTGCATTTTGATTTGATAGGTTTATATTAGTCCTACACTTTAATCAGCTTGGTGGCGGTGACCATATAATGCTGCTATGTTAACTCAAGATACTTGAAATAAATATCGAAATATTGTTAATATAAACATGCCGAGTTGATAATGGCATTGATAATTTACATCTGAACTTCTTTGTGTATATAAACCTGATATTGTTTTTGATAATTAACAACTGACTTTGATACTACTTTTAATAATTTACAACTGACTTTGATACTACTTTTAATAATTTACAACTGACTTTGATACTATTTTTACTAATTTACAACTGATTTTGATACTACTTTTAATAATTTACAACTGACTTTGATACTACTTTTAATAATTTACAACTAAGCTTGACATTGCGTTGAAAGAATTAGTAAAACCAATGTGGTTTTAGGAATTTACTCTCTACGTCATTTAATGTCATTGTAGATATATATTGAAACATAGAAACTTGTAAAGCCTATGGTAATGGAAGGTACAAAGACAAATACATGTAATTTATATATGACTTGATGTCCTCTCATTTGTGAAAAGGTTCATCAACATCTCACTGTATGAGTCAGTTTGGAATAAATTGAAGGAAAAAAATCACATTGTCAGAACAATTCCATAATCCATTCGAAACATTATAGAAATAGAGGTAACATCGATATCCCTACCACACATAAAGATGACCCATTATTATCATGGATTGGTACAGGAAGTTCAAAATAGGAGTAATGGTTGAATCAGTTTTATGGTTCTCCATTTTATTCTGTAATATAAAGGTAAGATTCCAACATGATTATCTAATCATGCTTTGTAAATCATTTTCTATTACCCATTTCAAAAGTTCCCACATCTTAATTAATAAAGAACGTGTAGAACAAGTAGCAACAGAAGAAAATAAAAAGAAACCCCCATTTCTATAACAAAAAGAGGGTCTATGTTTTAGTTGTTGGTTCAGTTGTGATTTCGTCTGTTAAGTTATCACTATCACATATCTCGTTTCTGGTTTAACATATATTCTGAAGTATCGTATCATATAACTGTTAAAGCTGAAATACTGTTGAAAGTGGCGCTTAACATCATACCCCTAACCCCTTGGGTATCATTGTTGTTCTATTTTAGCATATTAATTCATTGTTCATGTATGTATTCATTCCAGACGTCCAGTAATACATAGTTGCGCGTCCCCCAGTGAAGTAAATTAATATTGTTTTGTCTATGCAGTTTCATAGTAAGTTTGTTAAACTCTCTTTTGATGTTTATTTATGTTTTGGGTCTGTTGTGTTTCGTCCATGGTATTTTTACTTATTGTTTGTTTGTTTGTTTTTTCGTGTGACAGTGTAATCTTCCAATATTATGTATATCACCTATATATCACGTTATGTTTCTAATTAGTACAAAATAAATCGTTTAGAGTACCTTAAATCAGATTCAACGTCTTGGTAGGGTGTGTACCTATCAGGAAGTAAAACAGTACATGATTTAACGATCTGACTCACGATTTAAAACAAATTGATCAAAAATAAATAATAGATAAACAAGTAAATAAATACACTCACAGTAACAACAATGTGTCTTTACTGACTAAATCATTGTATTAAATAACGATATAACTTACCTTCTACTAAAACGGTTCTAGTTTATTCTGTGTACTGTTTTACTCAGTCACAAAAATGTATGACGTTTTTCACATAGTTTTGTACAACACTGTTTGGAAGGATATATTTTTAACATTTGTTTATTATGATCTATTTCAGTCTGGTCTTCCTGGTAGCAACTACATTAATTGTGAATGTTGTAATTGTCGTATTTGTGAAATGTCTTATTGGAATTGTTATATTTTCTTAATTAACACTTTCATTCTGAACTCCAGTTTGTTGCTATGGGTTTTAAAATTCAAATAAATAATTTTAGTCATATTTATATTATTAAGGTTTAAGCATTCACTGTTTTATCACAACGTACATTTTTTCATGTCTTGTAAATTAAATAAAATTGCAAATTTTTTTATTGTAAAATGCTACGACTTTGCTTATTAATGGTGTAAATAAAAACCAGTGGGAATGAAAGATACAGGTACAGGCAAGACAGTACAACTTGTTTTTATTTTATATTTGGCAGTTTTAATATTCAAACATATTTTATGTTCTCGGGGCACTTTAATTCGAGAGTATTAGTTGATTGGTTGATTATTATTTAATGTAAGTAGATCAGTATCTCAGTTGTTTTAATGTTAATTTCTTTTCTTCATCAGTACAAGTACATTTGTACTACAACTTCATTTTAAGATCATGTGACCAACAAATTGGAGTGAGTGATCATTGTTGAACGTCAAATGAGCAATTTTCCAGCCGTATCATGGCGAGAACAAGTTAATGTTTACGAGATTATGATGATGCCTCTTTGTACTAGACCAACATGAATATAGTGCTAGCTCACTGAAACAACAGTCAGAGGGTACATATGTCGCTCCACGCGGACACATTATTTTGATTCTGAGGAAACCAATCTTTACTCTTACTCCTTAGTACTGCATACTTAGTGGTGAAGCAACAAATATCAATAAGTTACTGTTAAATAACACGAACATAATTTGATATGTAAATCGTATTTGAGACCAGCTTAGTTAATGATATAAATATAAATAATGTATAAAACATGAACCTCTACACCACAAATGAGGGACCACGTTCGAAGCAAACATCACAACACAGAACTACGAGCGGGGAGACATGTAACTGATCAACGTGATTAACACAAACCCCAACAAACTCATTGTACTAAAACATTACAACACAGAACTACGACCGGGGAGACATGTAACTGATCAACGTGATTAACACGAACCCCAACAAACTCATTGTACTAAAACATTACAACACAGAACTACGAGCGTGGAGACATGTAACTGAACAACGTGATTAATACGAACCACAACAAACTCATTGTACTAAAACATTACAACACAGAACTACGAGCGGGGAGACATATCACTGATCAACGTGATTAACATGAACCCCAACAAACTCATTGTACTAAAACATTACAACACAGAACTACGAGCGTGGAGACATGTAACTGATCAACGTGATTAACACGAACCACAACAAACTCATTGTACTAAAACATTACAACACAGAACTACGACCAGGGAGACATGTAACTGATCAACACGATTAACACGAACCCCAACAAACTCATTGTACTAAAACATTACAACACAGAACTACGAGTGTGGAGACATATAACTGATCAACGTGATTAACACGAACCACAACAAACTCACTGTACTAAAACATTACAACACAGAACTACGAGCTGGGAGACATGTAACTGATCAACGTGATTAACACGAACCACAACAAACTCATTGTACTAAAACATTCATTCACATATTGTTAACACTTATATAAAGACATATTTAGCGTATTTAAGTACATCAGATAATAAAAGAACTAACTAGTTTAACATCCAATTTCTATGAAGCAATGTCTATTAAAATTCTAAAACTTATATATTGAGATACAATGTGTTTACTAAGCAATCGAACAATCGTTGTTTTTCTTTTTGTACTTTATACTTTTGGCCATTGTGTTGTCAGTTCTTCTTCGATATACGGATTCTGATTACCCCTTTGGTATCTTCAAACTCGTCGTAGAAAACTTAACTTCTAAGCTTAATCTATGTATATCTCTTGAACACCATTCAGGCCTGCCTGATCCCTGACTAAGTTTCAAATTTTGCGGGATGAATCAAACACAGGGGACTGGACACAATTTTGTTTGTCGTTTTTTGACAGTGGTATTGTCCTTGTACCAGGAGCTAATGCGCAACAATTACTTAGAATTTGTCTTACAATACAATACAAACTTAGGTATATAATTTAGTGCCAAGGGCGCGTTTCTGAAAATCCCTCATCAGTTACGTTCAAAGTAAAATATTTGAAAACCAAATCATTATAAAGTCTTTCGGAATAAGATAAACAAATCATTATAAAGTCTTTCGGAATAAGATAAACAAATCATTATAAAGTCTTTCGGAATAAGATAAGCAAATTATTATAAAGTCTTTCGGAATAAGATAAGCAAATCATTATAAAGTCTTTCTGAATAAGATAAACAAATCATTATAAAGTCTTTCTGAATAAGATAAACAAGTCATTATAAAGTCTTTCGGAATAAGATAAACAAATTATTATAAAGTCTTTCGGAATAAGATAAACAAATCATTATAAAGTCTTTCGTAATAAGATAAACAAATTATTATAAAGTCTTTCGGAATAAGATAAACAAATCATTATAAAGTCTTTCGGAATAAGATAAACAAATCATTATAAAGTCTTTCGGAATAAGAAAACCAAAGGGCTTATCAGTATAACTAAAATCGTACATGGTTACTGGCTGTCTTTACACGTACAGATATGGGGTCGTTCGATTTATAGCCTATTAAATCAGTGCCTATCACAAATAACGTTTGAGGTCGAATCTCCGTCAGGCGATGTGTACTCGATAAACATTATGTGATAAAGTTATCAGTTACTTGCGAGAATTCAGTGGTTTTTCCCCCACCAATTAAAATGACCGCAACGATATAAAGTGGCGTTAAACAGCATAGCCCTAACACTAACTCTGTACAGATAGGGGCCACTTACTATGCTGATTGACATCATTTCACTAACAAGGGAGACTTGCGAACATAAAACTAGTTTTACGTCATCAATTTCTATAGAGGTGACTTCCAATACAGGGAGGTGTGTCAGTGATGTAGATGTATATAAAGTAAGCATTCATGTAGATGTATATAAAGTAAACAGTCATGTAGATGTATATAAAGTTAACAGTCATGTTGATGTATATAAAGTAAACAGTCATGTAGATGTATATAAAGTTAACAGTCATGTAGATGTATATAAAGTGAGCAGTCATGTAGATGTACGGTTTCTTCGGGTTTTTCTATTAGATGTTACTAATGTTTGGATAATCTTGTGTTTTTTTTTCATTTTATCAGACACGTATAATGGATAATTTACACATTTCCGAAAAGAGTCTAAAATTAAATAAGCTATTTTTTTTCTATATTTATAGGATCTGTCTTCCTTTAATGTGGGTAAAACTGTTCTCTTTGATTACAAGCAAAGTTCAAAGAAAGTAACATATATTCTCCATAATATGTACACAATTATAGTAACTTATGAATTTTTGCTTTGCTATAGACTATCTTAATTTAAAAGTTTAAATATCTACAAATTATTAATAAAATTAGACTCAAATTATTTGTCCTTTACAATGTTTTTGAACTGAACAGGTAACATTTTACCCGTCTCGAGGGAAATAACCCCAGGTAACAGATATAAAAATAAAAACGTATAGATTAATAAACAAATCAGGAATGTGCAGCTGTGACTAGGTTGAAGCCATAATTTCAGAAGTTTTACGGTCGTCAACCTGATTTGTTAACAGTGACAGAATATCTTACACAAATGAGCACAGATGTGTTCCGTTTGTCGCTATCACAATCCGGTCAATTCCTCATTCATGACTGATTACTGGGTTTGTAACGAAAGTAACATGACGGTTGTCCCTAGTGGATGAGGAATTATTTACCCTTCTGTATCACCAGGCTCAAGCTAGTGACCAATTTCTAGCGACCAATAGGGCGATATGTCTAAAAAAAAATAACAGTCATGTAGATATATATAAAGTTAACAGTCATGTAGATGTATATAAAGTGAGCAGTCATGTAGATGTATATAAAGTGAGCAGTCATGTATATGTATATATGCATGCATAGTTAACAGTCATGTAAATGTGAATAAAGTAAACAGTCATATAGATATATATAAAGTCAACAGTCATGTAGGTGTATATAAAGTGAGCAATCATGTAGATGTATATAAAGTTAATAGTCATGTAGATGTATATAAAGCAAACAGTCATGTAGATGTATATAAAGTTAACAGTCATGTAGATGTATATAAAGTTAACAGTCATGTAGATGTATATAAAGCAAACAGTCATGTATATGTATATAAAGTTAACAGTCATGTAGATGTATATAGAGTGAACTGTCATGTAGATGTATATAAAGTTAACAGTCATGTAAATGTATATAAAGTTAACAGTCATGTAAATGTATATAGAGTGAACTGTCATGTAGATGTATATAAAGTTAACAGTCATGTAGATGTATATAAAGTTAACAATCATGTAGATGTATATAAAGTAAACAGTCATGTAGATGTATATAAAGTTTGCCTCTGTTTCTACGTTTTTTCTATTAGATGTTAGTAATGTTTTGATAGTATTGTTTTTTTTTCATTTTATCAGACATTTCCAACAAGATTCTAAAATTAAATAAACTATTTTTTATATTTATAAGATCTGTTTTCCTTTAATGTGGGAAAAAGTGTCCTCTTTGATTACAAGTAAAGTTAAAAGAAAATAACATATATTCTCCATAATATGTACACAAATATAGTAACTTATGAATTCTTGCTTTGCCATAGACTATCTTCTTACTGATTTAAAAGTTTAAATATCTACAAATTATAGATAATATTACACTAAAAATATTTGTCCTTTACAATGTTTTTGCACTGAACAGGTAACATTTTACCCGCCTCGAGGGAAATAACCCAAGAAAACAGATATAAAAATAAAAACGTATAGATTTATAAACAAATCAGGAATGTTGCAGCAACATGGTCTATTGTATTTTGAGGAATTTAAATGACAAAAGTAGTTTAATTATATAACACTGTCCTATTAAATCGACAATTAATATTTCATTTGAGTACTAGATGTTTGTGTATAAATAGATTTACAACATGGTGTCTGGTACATGTGAACTTACACAATATTCACCTATTATCTAACTGATAAAGATTACACACAATTTATGCATTCGTGTAGATAATAATCCCTCCTTTCTCCCACAAAAATGTCGACTATTTCAGCTTTCACTAATGGGTACCTAAATTGCATACGATTAATAACAAAAAAGTGTTTTATTAGCCC
>MJUT01036026.1:56896-89526 GCA_002080005.1 Gigantidas platifrons | reverse complement strand
GATGTGGCTAGTGAAGGAGGAACTATTTAACCTTCTGGTTCACCTTGTAACAGGACGGATGTGGCTAGTGAAGGAGGAACTATTTAGCCTTCTGGTTCACCTTGTAACAGGACGGATGTGATTAGTGAAGGAGGAACTATTTAACCTTCTGGTTCACCTTGTAAAAAGACGGATGTGATTAGTGAAGGAGGAACTATTTAACCTTCTGGTTCACCTTGTAACAAGACGGATGTGGCTAGTGAAGGAGGAACTATTTATCCTTCAGGTTCACCTTGTAACAAGAAGGATGTGGATAGTGAAAGAGGAACTATTTATCCTTCTGGTTCACCTTGTAAAAAGACGGATGTGATTAGTGAAGGAGGAACTATTTAACCTTCTGGTTCACCTTGTAACAAGACGGATGTGGCTAGTGAAGGAGGAACTATTTATCCTTCTGTTTCACCTTGTAACAGGAAGGATGTGGATAGTGAAGGAGAAACTATTTATCCTTCTGGTTCACCTTGTAAAAAGACGGATGTGATTAGTGAAGGAGGAACTATTTAACCTTCTGGTTCACCTTGTAACAAGACGGATGTGGCTAGTGAAGGAGGAACTATTTATCCTTCTGGTTCACCTTGTAACAGGAAGGATGTGGATAGTGAAGGAGGAACTATTTAACCTTCTGGTTCACCTTGTAACAAGACAGATGTGGATAGTGCAGGAGTAACTATTTATCCTTCTGGTTCACCTTGTAAAAAGACGGATGTGATTAGTGAAGGAGGAACTATTTAACCTTCTGGTTCACTTTGTAACAAGACGGATGTGGCTAGTGAAGGAGGAACTATTTATCCTTCCGGTTCACCTTGTAACAGGAAGGATGTGGATAGTGAAGGAGGAACTATTGATCCTTCTGGTTCACCTTGTAACAGGACGGATGTGATTAGTGAAGGAGAAACTATTTAACCTTCTGGTTCACCTTGTAACAGGACGGATGTGATTAGTGAAGGCGGAAATATTTAACCTTCTGGTTCACCTTGTAACAGGATGGATGTGGCTAGTGAAGGAGGAACTATTTATCCTTCTGGTTCAACTTGTAATAAGACGGATGTCGCTAGTGAAAGAGGAACTATTTATCCTTCTGGTTCACCTTGTACCAGGAAGGATGTGGATAGTGAAGGAGGAACTATTGATCCTTCTGGTTCACCTTGTAACAGGACGAATGTGGCTAGTGAAGGAGGAACTATTGATCCTTCTGGTTCACCTTGTAACAGGACGGATGTGATTAGTGAAGGAGGAACTATTTAACCTTCTGGTTCACCTTGTAACAGGACGGAAGTGATTAGTGAAGGCGGAAATATTTACCCTTCTGGTTCACCTTGTAACAGGATGGATGTGGCTAGTGAAGGAGGATCACCTTGTAATAAGACGGATGTCGCTAGTGAAAGAGTAACTATTTATCCTTCTGGTTCACCTTGTAACAGGACGGATGTGGATAGTGAAGGAGGAACTATTTATCCTTCTGGTTCACCTTGTAACAAGACGGGTGTCGCTAGTGAAGGAGGAACTATTGATCCTTCTGGTTCACCTTGTAACAGGACGGATGTGGATAGTGAAGGAGGAACTATTGATCCTTCTGGTTCACCTTGTAACAAGACGGATGTCGTTAGTGAAGGAGGAACTATTGATCCTTCTGGTTCACCTTCCAGTTTTTGTAGGACACGTATTTCTCAATATTTAGCTTTGTGTGTTGTGTTTTACAAATCATTGTTTGTCATTTGTCCTTTTTCGTTTGGCCATTGCACCTACTTTCCAGTTGGCACCCATTTCAACAAGTTAAGATCAACCATTAAACTTTTTCCTGTGCAGATATTTATTTTACATGAAACAAAATCAGATTATATTATTGACCTGAAATATCGGCAATGTTTCAAGTTTTAACCAAAATTTCTGTTGCATTTTAAAAGTTAGATGGTTTTTCCCAAACCAGATGTTCATAGCTCAGAATGCATAACTGACTGATGAGGATACCAAGTGTAGCATTATTTTATACGGCCAGAGTCATCATATATTTAAATCCTGGCAGGGGCCGTGATCGTATTGTAGTTGAATTTCCAACTACCTGAAACAATCAGTGCATATCACCACTATAGTTGTGCGTTCGATTCCAGCTCATAGAGATATGTATTCGATACAACACTTAGTGATAAAGTTTGTCAAAGACATGCGGCAGATGGGTAGTTTTTCCGAATATTCCAGTTTCCTCCACCAATAAAGCTGAGTGCCACGGTGTAACTGAAATAGTGTTAAATGTGGCGCTAAACACCATAACCTTAACTCCCTAACAGTGTAAATCATGGCCATTATTTATTCATAGTACGAAATCTCAGCATTTATGACAAATGATAATCGACAGAACAAAATGACATTTTCTCAATTTAATACTCACAAGACATCATAATATATATTTTAATTTAGTGCATGGGAGGTTACTTAAGGTAAATTAGTAAAATGGTAGGTTGCTGCCGCTGGAGTTTGAAAACTTGTAAGACAAAAAACAACCCTCATTTATATATTCCATCAGCATGAAAAGTATGTCCATTCATATATTATTCAATTATTGGTGATTCATTCATATAATAGACTAAAATTCAAAATAAGCACACATATCAATTTTGAACCTTGTTGCGTTAAATTATAGCATAGAAATATTTGCAGAAATATGGCCTATTGATATACCAAACCTTAATAATCTCCACCCATTGATATAATGAAGAAGGACATTTATATGACCCAATCATAATTTTTTAAGATGTAAAAGTCAACTTATTCCAGCGCCACGTCTGTACACACCATTATTAATTAAGTAACCTCCCTCTCGTGATTTTCTGTCTACATAGTGATGTACCTACACTTTTGCTTTACACAAATGTTAGGCGTATGCATGGGTGTATGCTGTCTCCTGTTACACGTATGCATGGGTGTATGCTGTCTCCTGTTACACCTCGACTTATGTACAGCAAAGCGGAATAGACAATGGTTGGACACGTACCGCGCTGTAAACACCCATAAACAATTGGATCAAAATGTCAACTGTTAACACATAACTTCCTACCCTTCCGGAGCACCAGAGTTCAACAGCGGTATTTGGGCAAATCACGACAGAAACCGAACCACGAAGTTATTCTTCTAAAAAAACCTCTAGCCTGTTTTTAACAAAATAAGTCCTAAATCTATCACACTCTGTTGAATTAAATCCACTGCTAACTTTTTACATTAAAAGACGCCTCGTCACGTATAGAATATAAGAGGAGTTTGAAGATACCAAAGAAGTAATCAGACTCCGTATAACGAAGAAGAACAAACAACTCAATGGCCAAAAGAAAAAGGACAAACAACGATCTACAAAACATACACATAAAACTAAAGATCGAGTAACACAAACCCCACTACAAACCAGGGGTGAACTCATGTGCTCCGGAAGGACATGCATTTCCTGCTCCACTAGTGGTACCCGTCGTGTTAATCTAGTCACAAATCAGATGATAAGTCGTGAATGAGGAAAGGACCGGGAAGTGTATACGTCAAGTGGAACATACCCGTGGTCATTTGTGACATATATATTCCATAACGGTCAACCAAGTCATCGTAGCGATCGTAAAAGTTCGAAGTGATGACTTCAACTTTATTTAAAGATCAATATGATAGATGCAATCGCCGAAATAACCAAACCTAGAATTATTTAGTTAAAGGACATAAACTACACGGACAGCCATTGAGCAAACCTATCGAACGACCATTAAACCTTTTTAGTGAAGGGTGGATGGGGTTAATGTTTTTCTTCACCAAGATCTATTGGTTGAATTTTCAAAAAAATACTGATTTTTCATACCTTAAATTTCTCTTTGTTGGCTCGGGGCAACAACATAGGCCTCATCCCCTTAAAGTTAAATGGTCGTTCCCGTATGCAAAATCCACAGTGCAAATTACAAAACTGTGCATATATTTTAATTATAGGTACCTACACATTTTACTAAGTAACTGATTAAAGTGCAAATCAAGTACACCAAGCTACCAAAAAATATATACACACTCAATAGCCACTTGACAATTTATGCAAACTTCGGCTTTAATTCAAAGTAACAAATCTGAAATTTAGGAAAATTTCACGGAATTAAAATTTCAAGAAAATGGAATGAACAAAATTTGAGTTAATATCCCGTCAGTAACTCTGAAGTGAATATTGAACAACTTTGCTTAAATATGAAGACTACACGATATAATCGTGTCGAGATGAAACGTCCAATTCAATAGACAAGCCGATTGACAAGCTACCCAGTTACAATTTACGAAAGAAACGAATATAAAAACTGACGATTCCAATAGAGACAAGGGGTAGCTGTTGTAATTATGAGAACAAACTTGAAAAGTTACATTAAAAATACATCAACATAAACGGATTCGTAAGCGTTACAAAGATATATTTCAAGCTACATATATAAGACATGATATATCAATAAAAAAACAAATCACTTAGAATAAATATAAAAAATAGAGTTATACTGTGATAATACATTTCTCTGACGTCACACTATTGTTCGAACAGTGGATTATTTTTAAGAAACTACAGTTAATTCTATTGTTCTTGAATATGTGAATTTTAACCTTTTACTACTTTAGGCTTAAAAACGTGCTATGCATATTTTGAGACTTTCGGGTATCGAACCACTGCAGGGCTTTTCAAGTCTACTTTGACTTTCAAAACTACCATCTAACCACTCGGCTACGGTGACAACACTAATTGACTCTATTATTAGTATATATGACTCCCGATAGTAGGCTTTGTTAAAATAAATATCAACAGTTTGCTTAAAAAAGCAATTGATCAATACATACAAGACATGAGACAAGTATTTCACATCTGGCATAATTTATGTCCAGAACTGACGAGTATGTGAACTTTTAAAATGTATTCTCGCAATACAAAAACAACTAACGAAGCGACCGTAAGTAATACAAATCAGACAAACCACATGTGAACATTTGGGACATTTGAAAGCCCTTGCAATATCTAATTATAAACGATTCTATTCACTTGAAAGACCTTGACATATCTAAATATAAACGAGAATCGAAAGCACGAATGCCGATAAAATTTTGTTGTTTATTTTTTGTTAATTGTGGCTTATTTAGCTTTCTGAGCATTAAAAAGGTAAAGAATTTGTTTTGAAGAATCAACAATTGGAGTGTATTCTCCATTACTTAAGTGAATACAATCCGCGGCTAAAATGATCATATATACATGTATTTATTACTAAATTAATAATTGTATTGTTATTTCAACACGATGTAATTGGATTTAATAAAATGAAAACGACAAACAAACAAAAATATAACATACTAAAAACAAAAACAAAAATACAAGAAAAAACAAAAACAAACAATCAAAGACACAAAAACAACAGATTACCATTGGAACGATGATCCGCGGCTAAGCATTATCATATATACAAGTATATATTAACACAATGTATTTGGATATAATAAAGTGAAAAAAATACAACAGAAGCAAAAAACAAAAAAACAAGCAACAAAAGCAACAGATTACAAACAAAAAAAATACCACACAGTCGGAATAGTTCCAAATTCTACTAGATTAAAAGTAAAAAGAGAGTCAAAATCAACACATATACATTGTCGCTGACTGCCTTGGGTTGGTACGGGAACTTCAATAAAAGCGGCGGGATTAAGCTAGTTATATGTAGTTATATTCATAGTACATTATATCCACCTAAGACTCGGGGAGTTTAACATAACGTCGGTCATACTAATTGACAGTGTTTAATCTTTATAATATAATGATGACTTAATACAATACATAATGATGGCCTCATATTAGTGAAGGGGCCATCATGGTCGTGATCTAATGGTAGGTGGATTCACAATTACTAGTTAAATCAGTGCCCATCACCACTTAAGTTGTGAGTTCGATACTCCTATTTGCGAAGTTTACTCGATACAACATTATGTGATAAAGTTTGTCAAATACTTGTGTTCGTTACTTTTCTTTGGGTACTCCGATTTCCTAAACTAATAAAACCGATCACCACGATATAATTGATATATTGTTGAAAGTGGCGTTAAACACCATAACATCTAACAATCAGTGAGCTATAAACAAACACAAATGTAATGTTTATCGGTGGTTAGGAATTCAGAGCATCCATCGTTCTTACAGTTGAAAATTAGAGATGGCTTGAATGAATAACCGAATCCTCAATATTCACAATTATAAACGACAACTCGTTTTCCACTTTCATTTGACACAAATAGTTTCTTAAAATCTCTACTGAAACAAAGTGTGAGTGGTTTAATAATACCATCCTCTTTCTTCATGATTATATCACTGTTCTGTAAATCAGGTGAAAGACGTAAAATGTTATTCGAGACTACCCCTACTACGTATATGTTCCCTTGTCGGTCAGTATCAATACCATCTGACCCTTTAAGGTCTGGGGAAATAAAGGTAAATACGTTTGATCCATCTTTCTTTATACAGTAGACTTTGTAGTAGTCTGTATAATATATATTGTTGTCTCTGTGATGGATGTACCATACTCTATCAACACCACCAACACTACTAACACTACTAACACTACTAATGTGTCGTCCGTTTGAATCTAAAATGTGTATACTACCTTTATAATTACTATCACACCCACTGACATAAACGTTGTCGTCTACCCACCTAACACCGTAACAATAAGCTATATTTAGGTCGCTTATCTTTGTGTGTGCAATAAAGTTGTCTACAAACTGAACGCCATTTTTTTGCAAGGCAACAACAATTCTTCCAGACTTTTTATGGTAAGAAATATCACATGCGTTTCCTCCTAATTTGCAATCTTTGACAGATTTGCCATCCTTACTGTACATTCGAAGAAATGATCGATCTGCCAGTATCAGGTTATCATCCTTATCAACAACCATACCAGTTACACAATCAAATGTTATATCCATTCTGTATCCAAACTTGAACGATTTTGGAGGTTTAGATTGGACAGATATTTCTTGAGCTTCCATATGTTTAAAAGGGCTGAATCTAATTGCACAGGGTTCTTTCTTTAACTGTATGGTACCTAAGTGTTTTACTCCAGATAGCACATTTTCTGGTTGATCATAGACTAAGCTAACGTCTGACAGGTTAGCTAACACATCCTCCAAATGATTGTCTTCTTTACTAAGAATTGGTAGTAATCGATGGAGAAGAAGAAACACGTGCTGGTTGGAGCCATTCTTTGTCAAAAAGTCAAGTTGTTGTAAATGTTTCTCGATCAATGAAACTGACTTCTCTAACTCGGATTCTTCTCTTTCCATTTGACTAATAGAATCCTGACTGACTGTTTGCATCTCCAACAAGGCCGATTTTTCTAGTTCATCAAGCTTCTTTATGACAGACGCTTTGAATGCTGATATCTGTCTGACGATGGTTTTTTCTTCTATTTTCATCCTGTCTCTACTTTCCCGCCTATTTTGTACAGCTGTTTTCAACGTTAAGTGGACTTGTGTCATGCCCTCAGAGATATCATGGAAAAGCGGAGATGTTTTTGCGTTATTAGATGCCAGTTCAAGCGGCATCACTTTATCACATGAGCGGTGATCTTCTGACATGCAATTTCGACAGCACATTACATGATGCTGGTTACAAAAAAAGTCCATAATAAAATCCGGATGTCTTGAACATTTTTCCTGTGTTGTCAGTACTTCACCAGGTAAGGTTGATATTATCTCAATATCGATGACATTATGGCTCATAGAAGTCTTGCTGCCTTTATGTGCTTTAACACAATTTATGCAGAGAGCATCTTCACAATCTACACACCACTTGGTAGCAGGGGAGTTTTCGTCGATTCTTGTACATGGATCACAACAGGTATTTAACGACATACCTAAAGGTATAAAAACAAATCCACATTTGATTCGTATGTCAATGGCAGACTGAATTCCGGAATGAAGAAAATGGCATGTGACAGTAATTCTGCTGAGATACAGATAATGACATAATATTACAGTAATTCTGAGATACAGATAAATGACATATGTTAGTAATTCTGAGATACAGATAATGACCTATGACAGTAATTATGAGATACAGATAAATGACCTATGACAGTAATTATGAGATATAGATAATGAACTATGACAGTAATTCTGAGATACAGATAATACCTATGGTGGTAATTCTGAGATATAGATAATGACCTATGACAGTAAATCTGAGATACAGATAATGACCTATGATAGTAATTCTGAGATATAGATAATGACCTATGGCAGTAATTCTGAGATACAGATAGTGACCTATGGTAGTAATTATGTGATACAGATAATTACCTATGGTGGTAATTCTGAGATACAGATACTGACATATGATAGTAATCATGTGATACAGATAATTACCTATTGTAGCAATTCTGTGATACAGATAATGACCTATGGTAGTAATTCTTAGATATAGATAATGAACTATTGCAGTAATTCTGTGATAAAGAAAATGACCTATGGTAATAATTTTGAGATACAGATAATGACCTATGACAGTAATTGTAAGATACAGATAATGACCTATGACAGTAATTGTAAGATACAGATAAATGACCTATCACAGTAATTATGAGATACAGAGAATCAACTATGACACTAATTCCAAGATATAGATAATAACCTATGGTAGTAATTCGGCGATATAGATAATGAACTATGGTAGTAATTCTGAGATATAGATAATGACCTATGACAGTTATTCGGAGATATAGATAATGACATATAGCAGTAATTTGGAGATATAGATATTGACCTATGGCAGTAATTCCAAGATATAGATAATGACCTATTGCAGTAATCCTGAGATACAGATAATGACTTATGACAGTAAATCTGAGATACAGATAATGACCTATGGTAGTAATTCCGAGATATAGATAATGACCTATGGTGGTAATTCTGAGATACACTTAATGACCTATGACAGTTATTCGGAGATATAGATAATGACATATAGCAGTAATTTGGAGATATAGATATTGACCTATGGCAGTAATTCCAAGATATAGATAATGATCCATGGTAGTAATTCTGAGATATAGATAATGACTTATGACAGTAAATCTGAGATACAGATAATGACCTATGGTAGTAATTCCGAGATATAGATAATGACCTATGACAGTAATACAGAGATATAGATAATGACCCATGGTAGTAATTCTGAGATATATATATTGACCTATGACAGTAATTCTGATATATAGATAATGACCTATAGCAGTATTTCTAAGATATAGATATGGACCTATGACAGTAAATCGGAGATACAGATAAGGATCCATGGCAGTAATTCTGAGAAACAGATAATGACCTATGACAGTAAATCTGAGATATATATAATGACCTATGGTAGTAAATAAGGAAAAAAAACAAAATTACCGAACACAGAGCAATCTTCCAAAGATAAAGTCAAAACTCATAAATCAATAAACAGACAAAATCAGTGAACAACCGGGAAACTGGGAAACCGCAATGGCCCTGACTTGGTATAGGCATTTCTAAAGAAATGGTGGATTGAATCAGATTTTACGGCGCCAAATCTTTCGCATCCATTATGGTTCAAAGATTCCGGTAATTATAAGATATAGATAATGACCTATGGCAGTAAATCTGAGATATAGATAATGACATATGGTAGTAATTCTGAGATATAGATAATGACCTATGACAGTAATTTTGAGATATAGATAATGACCTATGGCAGTAATTCTGAGTATAGATCATGACCTATGGAAGTAATTCTTAGATATAGATAACGACCTATGGTGGTAATTCTGAGATAATGATAATGACCTATGGTAGTAATTCTGAGATAAAGATAATGACCTATAGTAGTAATTCGGAGATATAGATAATGACCTATGATTGTAATTCTGAGATAAAGATAATGACATATGGCTGTAATTCTGAGATACAGATAATAGCCTATGACAGTAATTCTGTGATACATATAATGACCTCTGCTAGTAATTCCATGATGCAGATAATAATCTATGACAGTAATTCTGAGATATAGATAATGCCCTATGTTAGTAATAATGAGATACAGATAATGACCTATGACAATAATTCTGAGATACAGATAACGACCTATGGTAGTAATTCTGAGATACAGATAATGACCCGTCACAGTAATTCTGAGATACAGATAATGATCTATGGCAGTAATTCTGAGATACAGGTAATGATATATGGCAGTAATTCTGAGATGCAGATAATGGCCTATGACAGTAATTAAGCGATACAAATAATGGCCTATGGTAGTAATTCTGGGATACAGATAATGTCCTATGACAGTAATTCTTGATTTTAATTCAGAGATATAGATAATGACCTATGGTAGTAATTGAGAGATACAGATAATGACCTATGACAGTAATTCTGAGATATACATAATGACCTATGGTAGTAATTCTGAGATACAGATATTGACCTATGAGAGTAATTCGGAGATATAGATACTGATCTATGGTAGTGTTTCGGAGATATAAATAATGACCTATGGTAGTAATTGTGAGATATAGATATTGGCCAATAACAGAAGTTCTGATATACAGATAATTACATATGGTAGTAATTCTGTAATACAGATAATGATCCATGGTAGTAATTCTGAGATATAGATAATGACCTATGACAGTAATTCTGGTATACAGATAATGACATATGACAGTAATTCTGAGATACAGATAATGACCTATAGTGGTAATTCTGAGAAATAGATAATGACCTATTGTAGTAATTCGGAGATATCGATAATGACCTATGGTAGTAATTCAGAGATATAGATAATCACCTATGACAGTAATTCTGAGATACAGATAATAACCTATGACAGTAATTTTGGGATATAGATAATGACCTATGGTAATAATTCTGAGATACAGATAATGACCTATGACAGTACTTCTGAGATATAGATAATGACCTATGGTAGTAATTCGAAGGGGCCTGGGTGGCCTAATGAGTTTTGTTTCTGGATCTATCAACCCATACAAGCCTATCACCAATACGGCGTGAGTTCGCGCTCGGCTTTTTAGATTACAAAAAAGGGTGCGCTCGACTCGCAGACGCAAGTGATAAAGTTTACCAGTTGCCTGCCCATGGTCGGTGGTTCTCTCTGGGTACTCCGGCTTCATCCACCACTAAAACTGGCCGCCATGATATAGCTGGTATATTGTTAAAAGTGTCGCTAAACACCAAAAATCAAGCAAAGCAATAAGTCAATCATCGAAGATATCGATATTGACCTATGGTAGTAGTTCTGAGGTACATATAATGACCCATGGTAATAATTCTGAGATACAGACAGTAATTCGGAGATATATATAATGATGTAAAGCAGTAATTTGGAGATATAGATAATGACCTATTGTAGTAATTCGGAAATATCGATAATGACGTATGGTAGTAATTCAGAGATATAGATAATCACCTATGACAGTAATTCTGAGATACAGATAGTGACCTAAAGTAGTAATTCATAGATACAGATAATGACCTATGCCAGTAATTCTGAGATACAGATAATAACCTATGACAGTAATTCTGGAATATAGATAATGACCTATGGTAATAATTCTGAGATACAGATAATGACCTATGACAGTACTTCTGAGATATAGATAATGACCTATGGTAGTAATTCGAAGGTGCCCGGGTGGCCTAATGAGTTAGGTCGCTGGATCTATCAACTCATACAAGCCTATCACCAATACGGCGTGGGTTCGCGCTCGGCTTTTTAGATTACAAAAAAGGGTGCGCTCGACTCCCAGACGCAAGTGATAAAGTTTACCAGTTGCCTGCCCATGGTCGGTGGTTCTCTCTGGGTACTCCGGCTTCATCCACCACTAAAACTGGCCGCCATGATATAGCTGAAATATTGTTAAAAGTGTCGCTAAACACCAAAAATCAAGCAAAACAATCAGTCAATCATCGAAGATATCGATATTGACCTATGGTAGTAATTCTGAGATACAGACAGTAATTCGGAGATATATATAATGATGTAAAGCAGTAATTTGGAGATATAGATAATGACCTATGGTAGTAATTCCAAGATATAGATAATAGCCTATGGTAGTAATTCGGAGATATAGATAATGACCTATAGCAGTAATTCTGAGATATAGATAATGATCCATGGTAGTAATTCTGAAATACAGATAATGACCTATGACAGCAAATCTGAGATACAGATAATGACCTATTGTAGTAATTCCGAGATAGAGATAATGACATATGGCAGTAAATCTGAGATATAGATAATGACATATGGTAGTAATTCTGAGATATAGATAATGACCTATGACAGTAAATCTGAGATACAGATAATGACCTATGGTAGTAATTCTGAGATATAGATAATGACCTATGACAGTAAATCTGAGATATAGATAATGACCTATGGTAGTAATTCTGAGATATAGATAATGACCTATGACAGTTCATCTGAGATACAGATAGTGGCCTATTGTTGTAATTCCGAGATAGAGAAAATGACATATGGCAGTAAATCTGAGACATAGATAATGACCTATGGTAGTAATTCTGAGATATAGATAATGACTTATGACAGTAATTCTGGTATTCAGATAATAACCTATGACATTAATTCGGAGATATAGATAATGACCAATGGTAGTAATTCAGAGATACAGATAATGACCTATGACAGTAATTCTTAGATATAGATAATGACCTATGGTAGTAATTCGGAGATATAGATAATGACCTATGATAGTAATAGTGAGATATAGATAATTACCTAAAATAGTAATTCTGAGATACAGATATTGACCTATGAGAGTAATTCTGAGATATAGATACTGATCTGTGGTAGTTTTTCGGATATATAAATAATGACCTATGGTAGTAATTGTGAGATATAGATAATGACATATGACAGTAATTCGGAGATAGAGGTAATGGCCTATGGTAGTAATTCCAAGATATAGATAATGACCTATGGTAGTAATTCAGAGATATAGATAATGACATATGACAGTAATTCTGAGATACAGATAATGACCTATAGTAGTAATTCGGAGATATAGATAATGACCTATGGTAGTAATTCAGAGATACAGATAATGACCTATGACAATAATTCTGAGATATAGATAATGACCTATGGTAGTAATTCAGAGATACCGATAATGACCTATGACAGTTATTCTGAAATACAGATAATGACATATGACAGTAATTCGGAGATAGAGGTAATGACCTATGGTAGTAATTCCAAGATATAGACACTGACCAATAACAGAAGTTCTGAGATACAGATAATTACATATGATAGTAATTATGTAATACAGATAATGATCCATGGTAGTAATTCTGAGATATAGATAATGACCTATGACAGTAATTCTGGTATACAGATATTGACATATGACAGTAATTCTGAGATACAGATAATGACCTATAGTGGTAATTCTGAGAAATAGATAATGACCTATTGTAGTAATTCGGAGATATCGATAATGACCTATGGTAGTAATTCAGAGATATAGATAATCACCTATGACAGTAATTCTGAGATACAGATAATAACCTATGACAGTAATTTTGGGATATAGATAATGACCTATGGTAATAATTCTGAGATACGGATAATGACCTATGACAGTACTTCTGAGATATAGATAATGACCTATGGTAGTAATTCGAAGGGGCCCGGGTGGCCTAATGAGTTAGGTCGCTGGATCTATCAACCCATACAAGCCTATCACCAATACGGCGTGGGTTCGCGCTCGGCTTTTTAGATTACAAAAAAGGGTGCGCTCGACTCGCAGACGCAAGTGAAAAAGTTTACCAGTTGCCTGCCCATGGTCGGTGGTTCTCTCTGGGTACTCCGGCTTCATCCACCACTAAAACTGGCCGCCATGATATAGCTGAAATATTGTTAAAAGTGTCGCTAAACACCAAAAATCAAGCAAAACAATCAGTCAATCATCAAAGATATCGATATTGACCTATGGTAGTAATTCTGAGATGCATATAATGACCCATGGTAATAATTCTGAGATACAGACAGTAATTCGGAGATATATATAATGATGTAAAGCAGTAATTTGGAGATATAGATAATGACCTATTGTAGTAATTCGGAGATATCGATAATGACCTATGGTAGTAATTCAGAGATATAGATAATCACCTATGACAGTAATTCTGAGATACAGATAGTGACCTAAAGTAGTAATTCATAGATACAGATAATGACCTATGACAGTAATTCTGAGATACAGATAATAACCTATGACAGTAATTCTGGGATATAGATAATCACCTATGGTAATAATTCTGAGATATAGATAATGACCTCTGGTAGTAATTCGAAGGGGCCCAGGAAGCCTAATAAGTTAGGTCGCTGGATCTATCAATTCATACAAGCCTATCACCAATACGGCGTGGGTTCGCGCTCGGTTTTTTAAATTGCAAAAAAGGGTGCACTCGACTCGCAGACGCAAGTGATAAAGTTTACCAGTTGCCTGTCCATGGTCGGTTGTTCTCTCTGGGTACTCCGGCTTCATCCACCACTAAAACTGGCCCGCATGATATAGCTGAAATATTGTTGAAGGTGTAGTTAAACACCACAAATCAAGCAAATCAATCAATCAATCATCGAAGATATCGATATTGACCTATGGTAGTAATTCTGAGATGCATATAATGACCCATGGTAATAATTCTCAGATACAGACAGTAATTCGGAGATATATATAATGATCTATAGCAGTAATTTGGAGATATAGATAATGACCTATGGTAGTAATTCCAAGATATAGATAATAGCCTATGGTAGTAATTCGGAGATATAGATAATGACCTATAACAGTAATTCTGAGATATAGATAATGATTTATGGTAGTAATTCTGAGATATTGATAATGACCTATGACAGTAAATCTGAGATACAGATAATGACCTATTGTAGTAATTCCGAGATAGAGAAAATGACATATGGCAGTAAATCTGAGATATAGATAATGACCTATGGTAGTAATTCTGAGATATAGATAATGACCTATGACAGTTATTCTGGTATTCAGATAATGACCTATGACAGTAATTCTGAGATATAGATAATGACCTATGGTGGTAATTCTGAGATATAGATAATGATCTATGACAGTAATTCCAAGATATAGACAATGACCTATTGTAGTAATTCAGAGATACAGATAATGACCTGACAGTAATTCTGAGATATAGATAATGACCTATGACAGTAAATATGGGATACATATAATGACTTATGGCAGTACTTATGGGATACAGATAAAGATGTATGGCAGATATACAGTGATAGTTGGGTGTTATTTACTAATTAAGATTCCGGATTCTCTCAAATGAACGTGTGAATGATTACTGCTTAATGCAAAGTTAGCATTTTTTAGCGCTATAATGGCGAGAACAAGTTATGTTTTGGCGAGATGATGACGAGGGAAGCTGTGTTCTGAGCAGGATTGTTCTTTTTAGTGCTAGTTCATTAAAACAATAATCACAGGTAGATAGATCCCAGTGATACACATTATCCTGACATTGAACCACCAGTCTTTGCTCTCACTCCCCAATGCAGCGTACGTTCCGGAGTACACCACGTTTTGCTACTCTCGATTTTTTCAAGCTAAGCTCTATATCACAGATACATGATTTGACTCACCTGACCACCATCTACCCAAACATTGCCTTTATATAGTATTTAGGGACTTAAAATACGATTAATCTTGGAATGAATGTTTGTAAGGTTACAGCCTTCACAACATTTAATATGGTAAATGTTGTGGTTTCCATCATAATTGCATTGATAGAGGGTTGCTGCTAAGAAGGAAGTTACGGAACCATGAGTTCCTAGTCATTAAGTTGAAGTCATTACTTCGAAAGTTTTATGGTCGCCACCATGACTTGGTTAACCATAAATTGGAAATATAAAGATAAAATATATTTTCTGTTTATGTTAATGATCATTGTGTGTACTTTTTTCTTTCATTGTAAATAAATCATGACTGATTGTCAGATCGGTGAAAATTTTTAGTAAAAATATCGTATAAAAACTTGAATCATCGGCACATCATCACCTTAATTGTTTGCTACATTCAGAGATTGTCAAGACAATGTCGAATGTCTTACCGGTTGCTTTAATATGTTGAGACATTGTATATGACTTTGTGAAAAGTAATGGTAGATTCATTTTGCTGCCACCATGTTTTCATGTGGTGGACGGATGCCAACATCAACAATTGATCGTTGTTTGTCTTTTTGTATTTTTACTTTTATTACATGTCCTTCTTCGATTTACGGCTTTTGAATGCCAGGTTTGGTAAACCTAGAAGGATAAACAACACGGTTATTCTGAATTGATTCATTGCTATAAATAAAGATAATTCTTACCTTCTATTGAAACTGTTTTTCTCTTTATTCTGCAAGTGGTTTTGTTACAGAGAGAATAGAAACCCTGTAAGATAGATACATGAACATGTGTTTATTACGATAAGAATGTATTTGTTCTTCCTACTAGCAAATTGATTCATAAAATGAATAATACAAAATACCACACCCTCAGAACAGATACAAACCATAATAGGAAGATCGCTAATACCCGCAAAATGTATCTTCAACACACACGTGACCGCCATCTTCCCTTATTAGTAAAACCATACCTCATGTAAATATTCTCCACGAATGAGTAAAATACCAATCATCACATATAACTGGTTGAACTTATTAGAATGGAGTGATTGTGTCTTAATAACACAGATTTTATTGCTGGTATTTTGATTTCTTCTTTACAAAAAAGATAATGTCAGAAGACGCCAGAGTTTACATAGATACTAGGAATGTTGCATCTCCCGATGTAAAGATGAATAACTTGCCAAGGAAACAATTTGTAAGATATAAAGGTGGTCAAAAGTCAAGCACTATGGTAAAAGCTTATAATTTATTGCATTTTGATTTGACATGTTTATATTAGTGCTACCCTTTAATCAGCTTGGTGGCGGTGACCATATAATACTGCTATGTTAACTCAAAATACTTGAAATAAATATCGAAATATTATTAATATAAACATGCCGATTTGATAATGGCATTGATAATTTACAACTGAACTTCTTTGTGTATATAAACCTGATATTGTTTTTGATAATTAACAACTGACTTTGATACTACTTTTAATAATTTACAACTGACTTTGATACTACTTTTAATAATTTACAACTGACTTTGATACTACTTTTAATAATTTACAACTGACTTTGATACTACTTTTAGTAATTTACAACTGACTTTGATACTACTTTTAATAATTTACAACTGACTTTGATACTTCTTTTAATAATTTACAACTAAGCTTGACATTGCCTTGATAGAATTAGTAGAACCAACGAGGTTTTAGGAATTTACTCTCTACGTTATTAAATGTCAGTGTACATATATATTGAAACATAGAAACGTGTAAAGACTGATGGTAATGACAGGTACAAAGACAAATACATGTACTTTATATACTACTTTATGTCCTCTCATTTGTTAAAAGGTTCATCAACATCTCACTGACTGAGTCAGTTTGTAATAAATTGAAAAATAAAAATATATCACATTGTCAGAACAATTTCATAATTCATTCGAAAAATTGTAGAAATTGATACCCCTAACACACATAAAAATGACCCATTATTATCATGGATTGGTACAGGAACTTAACAAAAAATGTCAAGGTTCAAGTAGTTTTATGGTTCTCCATTTCATTGTGCAATATAAAGGTAAGATTCCAACATGATTATCTAATCATGCTTTGTGAATCATTTTCTACTAGCTATTTCAAAAGTTCCCACATATTAATTAATAAAGAACTTGTAGAACTAGTAGCAACAGAAGAAAATAAAAAGAAACACCAATTTCTATAGCATAAAGAGGGTCTATGTTTTAGCTGTTGGTTCAGTTGTGATTTCGCCTGTTATGTTATCACTATCACATATCTCGCTTCTGGTTTAACATATATTCTGAAGTATCATTTAACTGTTAATGCTGAAATACTGTCGAAAGTGGCGTTTCACATCATAACCCTAACCCCTTGGGTATCATTTGTGTTCTATGTTAGCATATTAATTCATTGTTCATGTATGTATTCATTCCAGAAGTCCAGTAACACATGGTTGCACGTCCCCCAGTGAAGTAATTTAATATTGTGTGTCTATGCAGTTTCATAGTAAGTTTGTTAAACTTTCTTTTGATGTTTATTTATATTTTGGGGTCTGTTGTCCATGGTATTTTTATTTATTGTTTGTTTGTTTGTTTGTTTGTTTTTTCGTGTGACAGTGTAATCTTCCAATCTTACGCATGTCACCTATATATCACGTTTTGCTTCTATTTAGTACTAATTAAATCGCTTAGAGTACATTGTATCAGATTCAACGTTTTGGTAGGGTGTGTACCTATCAGGAAGTAAAACAGCACAGGATTTACCGACCTGACTCACGATTTAAAACAAATTTATTAAAAATAAATAATAGATAAAGAAGTAAATAGTAAATACACTCACAGTAACAACGCTGTCTCTTTACTCAATAAATCATTGTATTAAATAACGATATAACTTACCTTCTACTAAAACTGTTCTAATTTATTTTGTGTACCAGTCGGGAAGCCAACGTCAACTTTCGTACCTCCTCCCATAAGGCTAAAAACATTTACGCAAGGGCAGATACTAATAACTCACCAGGTGTCTCCCATAATCGTAATGTCGTAACGACGTTTGTTTACCATGACGATGACGGAATAAATCGTATATGACAGATAAATATAAATAAATACATTCCAAAAAAGCGTGAATTATCATGGTTAAATATATAAGTTGCAGAAAAAACCAAAAAAGTGTTTATTAGACATAATATCGATATATACAACAAGGTATTTTCCGAGGCCTTTTCAATTCTCAGAGAATGAGTGCTGATTCTCAACTTGCATAAAGACTGGCGGGTTTTAAAATCATTTATCTGAGTGTATTTTTAAGAGAAAAATAAGTATCAAGCTTACTGTTGTTACCATTCAAAATATCTTGTTTATTTTTATTCCAGAAACTCATAAAACTGTCACATAATTTATCTTTAGCGAAATTATATAAAGTACCAAGTTTTGAGTTTAGAACATGAATATTCATACAGGTTTGAAAATTAATATAAAATATGTTTTTTTTTTTCTAAAAAAATTCATGAATTAAAAAAATTGGCCAGTATTCCAATTACTTAAAAGTACATCATCAAACAAATGCAGGCCCTTTGGGTATAATTGTGGACAGGATATCTCCTCTAATTGATACATTCATTTAATTCAGAAAGTTTCAGATGCTCCTGAATTTTGTTTGTAAAAAGAAATTTAACATTTCTGTATTGTATTTGTAAGAAATGCAAAATTAAGTTCAAACTTTGTATTCTATGTCCACCAGAGGCGTAGCTGCATATACGTTGTCACGCCATGGCATGCACATCGTCAGGTTATAAAAAAATAGGATATTGAATTTATAATAATAATACTTTTTTGTATTCTTATTGAAATTCCTTTAGTGTTATATTGCACGTACATGGTTTTTAATTACAACACTATTTCATTCAGGTATTCATTTGGTCCTGGTTGCGGTCCGTCTTCCGTAATTGAAATCGTCAAAAAAGTGAAATACAACCGAATTGATATCAAAATGTGACTTGTTTCAACCTTATTTATAATAAACATTGAAATTCTTTCAAATTCTAAATCACGTTCATGATCTTTAATTACAACACTATTTCATGCAGGTGTTCATTTTTTCCTGTTCTAACTAAAGGTCTTTATCAAACAGCATCATGCGGTTTACATTTAATGCAGTTAGTGCCTATTTAAATCACATAAGGCTATTTCTAATTTTCATACTTTGGGGAGAGGGGTGGGATGATTTTTCAAGTACATCAATCTGTCCTGTTTTCATGTTGGGCGGAAGTCGCTATTGTACATTCGAAATATTAATTGCGAATATATCAAGTATGATGCACGTGTTACCTGTCTAGTATATTATGGGTTTTTTTCTCGATCGACAGTTCAGAGGAGATGTGGCTATATTGATATTTCTTAAGACAATGGCAAGTTATAATCCAACTAGTTTTACCTCGTCACTTTTTACTGAAGTACCTGTACTAAGTCAGGAAAGTGAGCGGTCATATATATGTGTGTTAGGGATATCGAATTTGCCTATTTCTACGATTTTTCTATTGAATTTTTGGAACTTTTCCGACGATATGATACTTTTTTTTTTCATTTTATTATAGGTTGTGAAAAAGAATTATGATAATGTACCTGCAACAGGGCCTCCAAGAGAAATTGTGCAAGGCGGAACAATACTGCTTTGGGGTCTGAGAACAGGCTGAAACCTCTCTCAAAACTGTGGATTTGAGTTGAAAATACCAAAAAATAATGAAAAAATTAAAATAAAACGTCAATGGCTAAGGCTGTGGGCTCCTCAGAGATTCACGGCCCTTTCGTGGATTTCGGGTCCCGTACCGATGTACCGGCTGAACCCTCCTCTCATATGCCCTGCTTTTTACCATCCTTGATTCTGTAAATCCAGTTCTCTATCCTTCTATGGATACAATGTTATGTGTTTTGTTAAGCATGCCAGTAGCAAGCGCCACTGCTGAGATGTCACTTAGTGTACTGAAACGTTTGAAAACTTGTGTTAGTTCGACTATGAAGAATGACAGGCCATCTTCCCTAGGATTGATGCATATTAACCGAGATTTTGAAGTGAACATGTACAAAGCAATGGAGGTGTTCGTATCTGTTAAGACACGAAGGGCAGATTGTTGACAATTTTAGGATATTTTTGTCTATCAAAGTCATTAAAATTGTACTTGATTCTATGTTATATGAAACCTTGGAATGGCCCCAGATCTCACCATTTTGCATCTCGTCGAAAGTAATTATGGCGTGCACACTATTAAGCCTCAGCTACGTCCCTGTCCACTGAAAATAGTCTGCTTGAAAATGATGAGTCAGTTAATAGAAAGATACAATAAATGTATTTCCTAATGGAAGTAAGAGTGTTGAAGATGAAAAAACCCTGTTTTTTTTAAACCATTTTGATTTATGAAAAAAAGAGTGGACATGACACTACTATTGAAACATTATATTTTCAAACAGTATTTGATCTTTGCATAAGTGACAAATTTTTAGACAAGTATCAGAGTTTTCAAGACACCTTGTGTCATAAACATTACAATATTATATTTAGTCATTCAGAAAAGATTTTTTTGATTGTGTAATTTGTAAAACTTCATTTGAAAGTCAAAAGGTTTATTTCAATTGAAAACCAGGACTTGTTCTTAAATATTTCAAGAATGAATAAAATTTCTGTAAAGAATTTGGCCCAAAAGATAAATTATATTGTCCTACATATTGTTATAACAGTTGTAACACATTTTCTAGGTCAGAAAGTAGAGCTGAAACAAGATCTCAAACTTTTCAATTTCTTTTAGATATTTTGAACAAGAACCAAGTTGTTGAAAAAGTTTTGTGAATGTCCTGGTGAAAGAATTATTACAACTTAACCGCCTGTATACACTTCAACATGTTGTTGAATTTGTTATTCAGGCTTTTTTTTTGGATGAAAAGGTACTTCTGTTGCATGTTGTATATGAGAAATATAATTCTCTTTTATCTATGAATTATAATGTTGAATTTGATAAATCTTCTTTTACATAAAAGAATGTTTCTAAATTTGCCCCTTTATTAACTGTTATCCAGTCATTGGATCAAATAAAATAGTTTTTTTAAACTTCAATTTAAAACAATATTAACCAATTATTTGATTATTTTGCCAACAGAAAACATATTCATTCTAGTCATTTTATTTACTTAGTGAAATTTGAAATTCTGGTTTGTCCCTTCATGTGAATGCAAGTCATTCTGTATGTGTCTTTTATGTGAATGCTAATCATTGTGTGTGTGTCTTTTTATGTGATTGCTAGTCATTCTGTTTGTGAATGTTATGGGGGAAAAATTATTGCAACCTAGGTTGCAAACTAAGTACCCATATTTGTAAATTCTGGTAATTTTGTGAATGTCCTGGTGAAAGAATTATTACAACCTAACCGCCTGTATATGTTATAAAAGCTAGTTTGTAGTTGTGTCAAACACATGAATATTCCAAATACATTGTTATTTACATTGTGAGATAAACATGAAACTTGGTAGCTTTCATTCAGATAATAAAAGTTCCTAATTTCAAGAAAAATATTTGCTTACACTGATTTTTTTTTAGTTTGCCTTGATGTAATAGGAAGGTATATGATATCTGAATACCATTTTTTATGCCCCTTTTTGTCTCAAGGTTTCATTTTTTTTTTAGATTTTTAAAAATTCATTCATTTTTTTACATGTTTTTTTTCTTAATATTTTCATATTTTTTCCTAATTTATGTTTACATGCTAATTTCATATAATCTGGTACCTGTTGTATTGAAATTAAATTAAATTGAAATTATTAATTTTGTTGTACATCCCCTATGCTTTCACCCAACAAATCTAGTATCATAGTAGTCCGAGATTCCTCTGCCGTTCGACGACCATTTAGAACTTGTTGTTGTCGTTGAACGTCAGAGTGCTTGCCATAAGCAAAACAGCGGATTTTTTTCCGCATCTCATTTGTAGCACATTTCCACGTTTTGTGGCTATCAGATTTTATTTTCTATCCAAAACCCTAATATATATCGCTTCACCAATCATTTTTCTATTCATTCATAACCATCTTACCCTCAGAGAGAGGTGTTACACTCGATTACAGCAGGTTTTTTCCTTACACCCGATGATTTGGTCATTTCAATGCCATTTTTTTAACGTGATCTCGCGATACTAACTGAAAGATGACAGCAATGCATTGCATGATGGGAGATACTAAATGCAGTGCGCCAAATTTGCATACGTAAACAAACGTATTCTGCAGGACAAACAGTTCCATCTACAGCTCAAATCAGAGCAGAAGTAAATAATACAAAATATGTTGGATAGATAAGATTCATTTGGCAGTGTTATCCGCGGACTTCGGAAAGAGCATGTCTTACGTTTCTCCCTATTTTGGACAAGGTCAGATCATATATGCAAATCATCTCCCATGATACATTGCGGTAATAGTAGTTCTCTCGAAGTCACGTGACAAATATTTCAAAATGTCAGTGTTCAAAATGACGAAATCATATGGTCTGTGGAAATTGTGCTGTAATGGAGTGTAACACCAATTTCTGAGGGTAAGATGGTTATGAATGAATAGAAAAATGATTGGTGAAGCGATATATATTAGGGTTTTGGATAGAAAATAAAATCTGATAGCCACAAAACGTGAAAATGTGCCTCTCTCGAGTGGAAGAAGAAAATCCGCTGTTTTGTTAATGGCAAGCGCTCTGACGTTCAACGACAACAGCAAGTTCTAAATGGTCGTCGAAAGGCAGAGGAATCTCGGACTAGTATCATAGATGATTTTTTTTTAAATTTAAGTGATGATAAATAGTAATTCCCCAGTCTAAATTACAAAATGCACATTGTTTAAAACAATATTGGAATAAAAATGATTCAATTAAAGTGAAAAATACGGTATTAATACAAGAAAATAAAAAAAGACATAAAAATATACCCCCCCCTTCCCAAATGATTTATCCTCTTTCGGATGTACGCTTGTGTGTCATTTATTGTTGATGTTAAGAAACACCACCGATGTGTTCCGAAAGACAATGAATTTCGATGTTTGGCAAATGGTCGATCGATCAAGGTGGGTGTAGAACTAAGTGACACAATTGCATCCCACAAGACATTGGCACTAGTTGTCGGTATGACAATGATCCTAGATGATTACCTCGGGCAATGGATGTTACAGAAAGCCATCATATTGTTTTAATTAATTTTCTGACTTAAATAGAACCACCTCGACATTTGTTTTGAAAATGAGTCCACTTCAAGTAGCAAAATTCGATGTTTGTGCACTATATAAATAAAAACTGAAGTGATGCAATAAATTTCTATTTATCCATAGACATATTTCGTAAATTTTAATTGATTTCAAGCGTACATATTTATTATAAACCGACGTATTTTAACGGAAGGGTTGAACGTCATTTTTCATAAAAAATGACGCGAATTCACTTGACTTTGTTTTTAGATGGAACTCTCCTGCGTCACTGGCTTCCCGACTGGTACTGGTTTGTTTCGGTCACAGAAATATATGACGTGTTTCACATAGAAACAACACTGTTTGGAAGGATCTATTTTTAACATTTGTTTATTATGGTCTACATTAGACAGGTCTTCCTGGTAACAACTAGTACATGTACATTAATTGTGACTGTTGTAATTGTATTTATTAAATGTTTTATTGAAACTGCTATATTTTCTTAATTAATACATTAAAATTCTGTAATCCAGTTTGTTGCTATGGGTTCTAAAATTCAAATAAATAATTCTAGTCATATTTATATTATAAAGGTTTCAGTATTCAATGTTTTATAACAACGTAAACTTTTTCAAGTCTTGTAAATAAAATAAAATTATAAAAATGGTGGGGCTATTTTATTGTAAACGCTACGATTTTGCTTATTAACGGTGTAAATAAAAATGAAAGATACAGGTACAGGCAAGACGGTGCAACTTGTTTTTACATTTTTTGTATTTTATTTTATCTTACGGGGCCTTTTGATTCGAGAGTATTCTTTGATTGGTTAATTATTATTTAATGTAACTAGGCTAGTATCTCAGTTGTTTCAATGTTATTTTTTTCTTTATCAGTACAAGTACGTTTGTACTAGAACTTCCTTTTTACATCATGTGACCAACAACATGGAGAGAGTGAGTGATCATTGTTGAACGTCAAATGATCAATTTACCAGCGGTATCATCACGGCGAGAACAAGTTAATTTTGAAGAGATGAGGCCCACTTTATACTAGATATATTTATAGTGCTAGCTTACTGAAAACAACAGTTCGAGAGCACATATGTCGCTCCACTCGGACACATTATTCTGATTCTGAATAAACCAGTCTTTACTCTTACTCCTTAAGTTAGTACTGCATGCTTAGTGGAGAAGCAACAACTATCAATTTCATAGTCTTTGCTATGACCTCACCGGAGGTCGTACCCAGATCTACCGCACTCGAGGCGAACATGTTAATCGCTACACTACCGATGCAGACGATTTTGCCTTGCAGCTGAAAGCTGAATACCAAAGTTTGCTGACAACATCCGTCACACAATAATAAAGGGGTTATATCCATATGAATACCGCAACATTGCGTCTTTCTAATTACAAACTCTCTCTCTCTCTCTCTCTCTCTCTTTATATATGTCTTTTTTTAATGTTGATGAACTCTGCCAAGAAACGTGTCACACCATCTATCAGTCATAGTACGTACATATACCTGATTTAGATCACAGACACAAAGTAATCTACCAGAAACATTATAACAAACTGTGAACAAATTAAGGTGTGACTTTGAACAAATTATCCCAGATTATTGCTAGGAAAAAAGTAAATAAAATGACATAGAATACAATAGACAAAAGAAAAAGGACAAAATACCAGTAATTGCCTATCAACAAATGGCTACACAGAAAATTAAAGATTGAGCAACATAACCCCCTCCCCCCACCCTAAAAGTGGTAGAGAATGCAGATGAACGGAAACCGTTATCAGTTCCTGCTCCAATATTGACACCCGTTATGTTACTGTTAAACAACACGAACATAATTTGATATGACATCGGTTTAGTTAATGATATAAATATAAATAACGTATAAAATATGAACCTCTACACCACAAAGGAGGGAACACGTTCAAAGAAAACATCGCAACACGGAACTACGAGCGGGGAGACATGTAACTGATCAACGTGATTAACACGAACCCCAACAAACTCATTGTACTAAAACATCACAACACAGAACTACGAGCGTGGAGACATATAACTGATCAACGTGATTAACACGAACCACAACAAACTCATTGTACTAAAACATTACAACACAGAACTACGAGCGTGGAGACATGTAACTGATCAACGTGATTAACACGAACCCCAACAAACTCATTGTACTAAAACATTCATTCTCATATCGATGACACTTATATAAAGACATATTTAGCGTATTTAAAGAACTAACTAGTTTAATATCTACTTTCCAGGAAACATTTTCTATTAAAATTATAAAAATTATATTTGAGATACAATGTGCTTACTAAACAATCCAACTTACATCTTATAAGGCTGAACTATTAATCTACGTGTGAAAATTAAACCAAACGGTGTTAGAATTAGATTTTTGAGCTGTCAAATTTGTGTTCTTCCCTCGACGGGATTTGAACACTCACCATTGATACACTCCAGCACCAATCGCTTAGCTTTATGTCCAGCGCCCTAGATCACTCGACCACATCCGCTCCATAAAAATAAAGCTTTAATAGTCGTTTTACCTTGTCTCGCCAGGAAAAATCTAGAGATAGACATAAGACAAGTGTCTAAGCGTGTGTAGATGGTACATATATACTTAATATTATAATTTGACAGCGATTTTTAATATATTGTATAGGATAATGAGGAATTCATTATACAGTCACAAGAAATAAATTATATTATACAAACGTCTAAGCAGGTGACAACCATACAATATATCTGTCCCACTGGATCCCAAAGTTACTTGTGATACTAGGTTAATACTAAATATTATATACGTCTGAAAATTAAACCAAACAGTGTTAGAATTAGATTTTTCAGCTGTCAAATTTTTGTTCTTCCCTCGATGGGATTTGACCTCAAACCATTGATACATTGCAGCACCAATCACTTAGCCGTATGCCCAGCGCCCTAGACCACTCGACCACATCCGCTATATAAATATATGATGTCTCGACGTAACGTTACTCATTAAGTTTTCTGGTTGGTAGATTCCCTTAGACTTTATACTGGTATATATAATACTAAAGAAAGAAATATTTACCATTGAAATGATAACGATTCCTTGTTATTACAAACTGGTTATGTCTTAGTAAATTTAATAATAATAATTTTCTAAGGGACATCCAAGGGCCGTCGTGGTCGTGATTGGATGGTAATTGTTTAACAACTACCTGTGCAATAAGTGCCTATCACCACTAAAGTTGTGAGTTCGAATCCCACTCAGGCTAGGCGTATTCGATACAACATTATGTGATACATTTGTCAGTGACTTGTGACAGGTACTCCGGTTTCCTCCACCAATAAAACAGACAGCCACGATATAACGGAAATATTTTTGAAAGTGGAGTTCAACACTGTAAACAAACAAATGTAAATTAATTATTAACTGTATACAGGAGTTATTCCTCTTTGGTTGGAAAATTGGATGCATGTTGATGGCTTGCTGAAAATAAAAGTGTTTTTGTTTGTTTGTTTATTGTCATATATTTGACATATTTACACGGAAATGTCTATTTAATAATATGTTCTTCTTTTCCCACTGCCTATAATTGGACATGATATCCCTTTCTTAAGTCATTTGTTTTAGATTCCTCGATGGTGTTTAACAAATATAGTGTGAACGAAAATCGGGGAAATGGTTTTATCGTTACAAAAATTAAATGAAGTAACGGGAACAAAAAAAAAAAAAAAAAAAAAAATATATAAAATATTAAAACACACACACACACACTATGTCGGAACAATTCCAAAATCCAATTGTTAAAACCCTATCGGCCAATTGCAGAATTGCAGACACAGAAGCAAATCGACACCCCTAACACATATATAGGCAGCTTACTTTCCTAACTGGATACATACACTTCAATAACAAATAAGTGGCGGGGTAATCATGTTTTATGGGCCCAAGCCTTCATAATATTAGTTTTGATAAATTGATTATATTATTTTTTTCTATATTTTAATATGACATATGTAGGATGAAATATCATGTTGCGTCTCATATAACTACATGTATATTAAAAAATGAAGTGAACCAAAATAATTAAAATTAATCAATAAAATACTAAAGAAAGAAATAGTAAACATTGAAATAATAACGATTGTATGTAGATACAGGGTTAGGGTTATGGTATTTAACGCCACTTTCAACAATATTTGAGTTATATCATGGTGATCAGTTTTATTGGTGGAGGAAACCGGAGTACCCGGGGAAAACCACTGACCTGACGCAAGTCACTGACAAACTTTATCACATAATGGTGTATGGAGTACACCTCACCTGAGTGGGATTCGAACTCACAACGTTAGTTATTGAATAAGTAGTTGTAAATAATTTAAACTAATCGATATAATACTAAAGAAAGAAATATTATACATTGAAATGATAACGATTGTATGTAGATACTAACAACCACCATGTCTAAGTAAAGTACGATTAATAATAATAATTTTCTAAGGGAGATACAAGGAGCCGTTGTGACGTGATCGTATAGAAGTTGGTTTTACAACTATCTGTGCAATCAGTGCCTAACAACACTAACGTTGTGAGTTCGTACCTCGTTCATAGCAAGTCGTACTCGATACGACATTATGTAATAAAGTTTGTCAGTGACTTTCGCTAGATCGATGGTTTTCTCCGGATACTCCAGTTTCCTCCACTAATAAATTGACCGCCACAATATATATAGTATAACTAATCGTAGATTTTGAATATCAAAATAAGACCACGAGAGACCGAAGTACGCATAAGGATTTAAACGAGTGGGCGGAACTTGTTCCGTCCACGAGTTTAATCCTTAATGCGTATTCGGTCACGAGTGGTCTTATTTTGATATTCAAAATCTATGATTAGTTATACTGTTTATTATATAGACTTCCAAAATTTCTTTTATATTATTTTATTTTATTTGTATATTTCATTCCACGCGTATGAATCTACGAGCAATGATAGTGTGTAATCAATATGGCCGCACATTCAAACATGTTGTCGCTTCGATGAAAAAAATTGAAAATTTAAATGAAGGACGAGTTTCTGAATTTTATTTGAATATGGGCGGATTTGTAAAGTTGTTGTGGAAAAATTCATTACAATTGTGACTAATGTCAGTCCGATTTATCTGAGTAACCAGGCACGATGTGTTATTATTGTCCGAGTCGTGTGTATTTCATGTGTAACATAATTCGGACTAATGAATCAATGTCCTCAAATGAAACGTTCTGAAATCTACCCGACTGGGCTTTAGTTTGATATACATTTTCATTTGTATTGCCATTGGAATTTGGAACATTTGTTTGGACATCTAGAATATTAAATTCTGGCATTTCCACATTTTCCAAGTCAAAATCATTTTCTTCTAAAAAATGTGGAGACTACAGCTGCCGTATATGCGTCAAAATGATCAGACATTTTGTTTTGTTTTTGTTTTTTTAATTTTAAGATTGTTCAAAGCAGATGATTCTTCATTGAAAAGGGGTGCTGAAAGGAATTAGGAAACTGACAATCTACAATGGGTCTTATGCACTTTTAAAACATTGCCGTTGTTTGTTTATATTTAAATCTGTTGTGTTATGCTAGTGAAATGATTCGATTGAGAATAAGCAAGTGTTTGATTTTAATGTATCAATAAAATGATTCAATTAAAATAATTTATAAAAGTACTAAAACTTTTTCATTTGTTTAATTGTTTCAGTTTACAATCATGTGTGTATTCACCGTAACACAACAAGGGACGTAACCACTACACTTAAAGTTGTCTAAAAGTAGTTCTGGCGGGGAAAAACTGATATTTCACATGTGAAATATCGGAATTTATTTCACGGATAAATCTCCATAATTCACACCTATCTATATAATAATACTAAAATATTGTTAAAATTGGCGTTAAAGTAATATGAAACGAGTTTTTGGTGAAATAAACATCTTCAAAGATATTCATGATATGTTTACATTCCCTAAAAACTAAACCATTCGTGCATGTTTGAGGACGAAAATCGCGATCATCTGTGATTAAGAACAGAAAATCATTCCATCTCGTACGTGTTTTTTCAAGACAATGGCGGCTAATTAACTTTCGGATGCACCGTTCCGATGATTGCCGATCATGAAATTTCATCACCAACGTAAACAACGATGGATGCTGAGGTGAGCACATGTATCATTCTGGTTTTGAAAGAAGTTAAATTTCTTGCATTTCTTGCCTTGCAAAGAAATTCTTTCATGTATGTTTTATTTTTAATCGTGGATTGAATGGAAAATAATGGAATGTAAATCGAAACGAAAATGATGTTACCTGTCAAGAAGAATCTTGGCCACTTCAGAGTTCGTTTCCAGACGAAGAGCGGTCTTTATTTCCATCCAACGATCATATTCATCTCCAATATATATTCTGTTTTTGNTGGTGATACCAAAGGGATCATAAGCCGTAAAGGACAGACAATACAGTGTCTAAAAGAAGAAAGACAAAAGAACAAACAATGATCTCCTAAAATTATTTGGCTTTCCAATCTTTTTATTTTAGGCGTACCTGCTGAAGATTATTCCAGAAACGCGTCGTGTACACTAAATTAGATATCAACGTTTATATGACAATCACTGGGTCGATATCTCTGTTGGTGGACCGGTAGTCCCCGAGAGTATCATCAGCCCAGTAGTCAGTGCTTCGCCACTGCCATGGTTTATTAGATATATTTATTACTGAAATTTTGAGTTCCGAAATAATGTAATTATTAATAAAACTAAGGTTCTCCTCCCCCATGCATGGTGACATTAACCGATTTTTGCTATCCTGTTTCAGGCCTTTTAATTTTATCGCTCCCAAAAGTGTAAGTTATTTTGGTTTCCAATCTTTCAATTTCGAGCCTACCTGATGAAGGTTATTGCAGAATCGTGCGAAATATCCACGTTTTTTTACTACAAATATTAACCTGCAAAATAAAGATTTAACAACACGAACCCCGCTAAAATCTGGGTGAACTCACATTCAGATGACTGAACGAGCAGACGACATTTTGATTTGATCTCATTTGACCATTTATTTACTAGTAATTTAAATTGGTTGAATCGTACATTGTAATTTTCATAAAAAATAAATCCACCCGTTTAAAGAAAAAACTACAACAAAGATCAATTATCTCTCTAAGACAATCAACCACTAATTCTTTAGATTGTGGAAGAAGAAGTGGCGCAATACAGATCAATTAATTATAAGTCAACTTAATATTTATACCCATAAATACAACATAAAGCTAACAAATATAACACATTCAACATAACACACGAACATTATAGCTATAAATCCTTACACAGAACTATTTTTATTACTAAAATTACATAAAATGAAATTGCTAATTTTCTTTGAAAAACAGTTAGAAAAACATCACGAAACTCGTCCTCTATTTAAGTCTGATATAAACAAAAACATGTCCGCAGTAATACATTCATTTATGGAGGAAAAGACGTGAAAGTCATTAAAAAAGTTAACTAGTTTTGGTAGATCGATAAGTAATTACCGGAAGTTTCGAGGAACATGATAGAATGTGTACTGATTGTCAGATAGTGAGATATATCGACCTCAATCATGCATTCTATTGTCTGTATAACATTATTGTATGTAACAGTTATTCCAGAAACGTGTTGTGCGAACTAAATTTGATATCTACATTTCTATTATTACTGTTAAATAACTATGGAAAAAACCTGTCGCTATAGCACCTATGAGTAGTTATGTTGTCTTTATTATAGACATATTGACTAGGAAATAATGTGAGGCAGGTGCAACCTGAAACGCTCCCGAAGAACAGTAATTTTTCTTTCTGCTTACAAAATATCAAACTTAAAAATAACACTACCTAAAACTCTGCAGCTGAAAACTTTGGATTTCTTGCAGCAGACGATCACAATGAATGAGAATGCGCAGTGGCAAATGATTAAAGATTCGGTGTTATTCGTTTTGAGTTCGGGATTTTCCGTTTCATTGTTTCATTTTTATTTGAAAAAACATCGACTAGAGGTGTGCTGTTCTGTATTTCTTCTTCTTTTTCGTTGCATCGATCACTTTATTTGCTACTTGGAGATAGCTTAGCTCACGTGATTTGTCTTTGAAATTATTTCCGGTTTAGGTCACGTGATTATTCTTTTAATTTATTTCCGGTTTGGCAGCCATATTAATGAACATTTTGAAGTGCCTTAGTATCTATTAATACTTCTACCATTAATGCTCCCTTCGGGAGCGTATCAACCTATTATATGTAGTCATCGGTACTTTTCTATATATATAAAATCCTTTGACCACAACAAAAGAAATTACATATGATCATATCGAGTAAACCTTACCGCGAAAATCAGTCCAGATCGCAAAGATTAATGATGAAAAGTACCGATTGAATATCTATACATTTAAATATAACTAACATATTATTGCGGCCATCATTCCCACCCCTTAAATAAGGCGGTGCATATCAGTACAGGTCATATTTGAGTATAAATGAAAGGTGAACCGCAATTAAACATAAAGGAGGGACTGAAAACCACCAGATGTAAGGATGCTTGTGTGAGTGATTTTAAAACCTACTTT
>MJUT01036018.1:267320-284491 GCA_002080005.1 Gigantidas platifrons | reverse complement strand
TGTTTTTGTATTTATTCAATTTTACATACTATACATTGTATATAAGAAAATTTTCTTGAATCATTTTCAAAATATTATTCATGTCCAAGTGTATTCTAAAATGAACGTCTGTGATATATAAATAGCCAAGATAGCTGGACATTAGCTAACACATTTTCTTAATTTGTGACAGTAGGGATGCTGATAAGAAGTTGATGGATAATGAACCATAACACATTTCAGAAATTTGATATCTCCTTAAAATTAGGATGAATTTTGGCGTTCGACCACATAGTATATTGATATTCCGAGGAGCAGAAATTTGAATACGAGTCAAGACCAACTGAAAAAAATTTAAATAAATTGATATGTATAAATTCTAGTGCAAATTCTGTGAACCACACAAATAACCACATATTTTGAATAATATAAAAAGTTTGAGGTTTGTTCAACAGGGATGGTAAATATTTAAAAATGACACCTGACGTTCGTCATTCGAACAACTTACACATTTGTCTATAGTCGATAAAAAAAATTGCCATCGGTCCGCTATGCCCCTCAAAAATGGGATTTGGGATATTCTTTTTTTTTTATTTTATTTTATTTTTTTAAATAAAATTAACATACAAAAAATAATAATCAAATCAAAACATCATTATTTATTATAGCCAAATACTACACAGACATATATAATACACTTGATATAGGTGTGGTGTGTCATTGTACATGTTTTCTTGAAGTGTCTATAACAAAAAAACAAGTGCGAGATAATTTGTAGCTCAGTAGTACAAAACACATGGCCTGGTAATAAATATAGTATGAGTCGAGTAGACCCAATTCGTAACCCCTGACTGTAATAACTTGTGTATCACCTATCATCTGTTTTTGTGTAATACGTATGCATTCTCTACTCATTCTATCATCTTATAATAATTATTTGTAAATAATTGATGCTCAAGCAGCGCAGTCTGTTGCGCCAGAGTTTATTGAATAAAGTTGAAGTTGAAATAGACTTGGATGGTAAGGAGACAAAAACAAGGGCCATTTTTAAAACCATGAATTGTGTATAGCTGTGTGAAGAACTTTGGACAGAACTTGTATGTTCCATCTGCAAATATGGCAAGTGATTTCAAACAAAGAACTTTTAATTTGCCTCACAACCAAGTGTAACAATACCACTGTCTAAATCATTAGCCAATAGAAAGGCCTCATCTTTATTAGTTATAAGTTCAATCTTTCTCAGAATGGTCTGAATCTCTTCCTGGCAATTTGGCTGTGCTGCAAATAGTTTACGTCTCTCTCAATACACAAACTGTCTAACACAGTTTAAATCGCTCTTCTGTAAATTGTTCTCGATCATCAATTTTACATACTAGTAATTCAGAACATTAAGTTTTGATGGTCTCTCTGAAATATTGTCGATCACCTTTCGTTAAACATGCTGTACCCAAACTCTGACGCTCCAACTTCTGTGGGGTGGGTTGTTTTCATGTATATGAGCAAGAACTCCACTTAGGATGGCCATACATTTTGAATCAGAATATATCACATGCAGCACTACCAGTCTATTTATGGTACATCTCCATTTTTCTTGATAAAAGCTTGTCTATATGTATGCTCATCAGCAGGTATCGGTGGTTTTACCCTGTCCGACTCGACTTTCGTTATAGATATATCCACCTTTGACCATTCATAGTCATGTTGCAAATGAAATATTAACTTAATAATGAACACTTTTTATGATTAGTGTTAATTTTTCTTAGTTTACTATGTATGTGTATAATAATGGCAGATCTACATTTTTGGGACCCTGAAGCCTGAACCATCAACAATAATGACAACATTCAACAAGCTACAAATGACCTTTCGGGTGGAGTACTTGAAAATGGTTCATATAGTGAGCTCCTTCCCTCCAGTAGCGAGTTCTAGGTAAGAGTTGTTATCGTTTTCAATGGAATTGTTCTATGGCAGATCACTTATTTACTTTAAATTGAACAACTACATCTCAGAGTTTGATAACAATTGCAGTACTCAGGGGCGGATCTAGGATTTCAAGTTAGGGAGGCGCACTTAAAGTAATTTTTGGGGTATTTCGTGTGAAAAATCACGATTTTACGCAAAAAACCCCATATTTGTTTCCAATTTTAGGGGGGGAGTGCACCCCCCTGGATCCACCCCTGGTACTGGGTTATCTCCCATGTCAAATTCACTGGTGTGAACAAATATATCATAGGCCGCTATGCCGTATAGTTTTCGAGTTATGGGTGCTCTCTCCAAATTATGAACATCTATTCTATCAGCGGTCAAAACCGGGATTCAGAGTAACAATGGCACAAGCTACTCAAGGGGCGGTGTAAATCAGATGTGGATTCTGAAGACCTCTAAAGATCGTTTAGAGTACATACAAGCAAGTCCCACCACCTCCTGCAATATCATTAAAACAATTGACTTCTCTACCCTCTACACAACTATTCCATAATCAAAGACAAATTAAAAAATTTAATCCAACTGTTTTTCACAAAAAAAGAATTATATTGTCTTAGGAAGGGACAAATTGTATTTTGCAAAATAAAAATACACTCTGATTCTCCCAAAAAATCACCCTGAAACTGATATCATCAAAATACTCGAGTTTTTGATTGACAACATACATTTTGTATTTGTTATGTTTGGTGGTTATGCTTCTCAACACAGTCGGCATATCTATGGGTACAAACTAAGTTCATCTTCTCGCCGACTTGTTCCTTTATTTGTATGAGGAAGACTTCATACAGGGGCTTTTCAAGAAAAATGAAATAAAGATAGCTGGATCACGCTTAGCTATATGGATGATGTTCTTTAATTAAATAATTATAAGTTTGTTTATCGCATCTATCACATTGAGCTTGAAATAAAAGATACCACATATACAGCTAGGTCTGCTTCATACCTTGACCTACACCTCGAGATTGACAATGAGAACGAAACTAACGACAAAAGAGATGATTTCAGTTCTCCCATTGTAATCTTTCCATTTATATGTAACGACAATCCAGCATAACCTGCATATGGAGTATATATCTCTCAGTTGATACGATATTCCAGAGCTTGTGGTTCCTACCAGGATTTCCTTGATATAGGATTGCTGCAAACGAGGAAGCTACTGAACCAAGGGTTCCTACATGTATTGGTTAAGTTGAAGTCATCACTTCGAAAGTTTCACGGTCCTCACCATGACTTGTTATATGGACTATGTATCTGTATTACAAATGACCACGAATATGTTCCACTTGTCGTAACCACTTCCTGGTCCTGTCCTCATTCATGACGTATCACCGGATTTGTAACTAGAGTAGCATAACGGGTGTCACTAGTGGAGCAGAAACCACTTATCCTCCCGCTGTCAGGCGTGCTATTAAAATGCACTACCCATGAAAACAAGCTATGTACGCGTACTTAAACCTATAAGATTTATCTCCCTTATCAAGTTTACTACTATAGCGAGACATAATACACAATATAAAATTAAATAAACAATAGATATGTGTGGTGTTCATACAAAAAGATGCTACATGTATAGCAAGTTACAAATTTTACCAACAGAGCTAAACACGATATAGATATAATCTTTTATGACAGCTATTAAAATAATAATAAATAAATAAATAAGTAAATGAGAAAAAAAATGGTTGGTTAACTATTTATGGTAGAATACAAAGAACTTCGTAAAAGTGTTTTAATGTTTAATTGTGTAAAAAAAACAAAAAAACTGCGCACCAGAATATTTATGCAATATTTTTTATACAAGTTCAAATTATACAAATTATTCCAAGATCATTTGAAAATGGAAATTTACTTGTTCAAAGATCGAATTCAAGTTTCATGACAAAAAGGTGTTTTTTTTTACAATACCTGAATAATGAAGCGTTTTTTCCCCATGAAATGACTTGTTCCCCACCACAGGCACTTGTCTCGGTGGACGTGGATAGTAAACATATATATGAGACAATTGCCTGTGTTCCCTACACAGAATTGTTGAGCTGAAAATAAAATCACTGTAATTTATTACCTGTTTTTACATGTGTACGAAACCCTTGCATTTCACTATCGATATTTACCGTTTGATCAGATATTTTTCATCTTCAATTCGTTTTTTTGATGGAATACAAACTATGATAAACTGCCAGGAGCGACCTAACCTTCAATACATTATACACACTATATTCACTGAAATAAAGTAGTCATAAACCAGAATGTAAAAAAAAAAAAAAGAAAAAAAAGAAAAAAAGAAAAAGAAAAAAAGTCATCCCTGATATAATATTTATTGTGTGCAATGATAAACAAAGCATTGTCTCTTCTTGATTTTTAATCGGATACAATTTAAATAAACTGGAGAAACTGTAAGCACACACACAAAAGTGATACCCGCGCTTTTTTTCTTCTAAAAAATCAATTTATCTCCCCTTGGAAATGATATTGCTTCATGCACATCTACATATATGTACTTTATTAGCTCACCTGGCCAAAGGCCATGTGAGCTTTTGCCATCACTTGGCGTCCGTCGTCCGTCCGTCCGTCCGTCGTACGTCGTAAACTTTAATCTTCTCCTCAGAAACCACAGGGCCAATTGCAACCAAACTTTGGTGGAATGGTATTTGTATAGCCCTCTTCCAAAATTGTGTTCGTTGATCCCGACTTCCAACCAAGATGGCCGCCAAGCTAAAAATAGAAAAAGGGGGGATGAAATTTTAATTGTCCATTGCTGCTATAGTATAAGTCAAAATGAGCTCAAATTTTAATTGCAGCTACATGGCAAAAAGTAGTTTAACATATTCCGGGTTTTTCTGTGAAATTTTTCTTTCAGCCGATTTATACCGATTATGCAAATTAGGCCTATTTTGATAAAAGATCGCATTTAAATCTTCTCCTCTGAACCATATTAAACCAAACCTAGCAGGGGTGGTCCCTGGATGGGTCCCTTTTAAAATTGTGTCCGACAACCCCGCCCTCCATTCAAGATGGCTGCTGTTACTAAAAATAGAAATTTCTTCAATTGTCCATTGCTGCTTTAGTATAAGTCAAAATGAGCTCAAATTTTAACTGCAGCTACATGGCAAGGAGTAGTTTAACATATATTCTGTGTTTTTCTGTGAAATTTTTCTTTCAGCCGATTTCTACCGATTATGCAAATTAGGCATATTTTGATAAAAGATCACATTTAAATCTTCTCCTCTGAAACCGCTGAACCAAATTAAACCAAACCTGGCAGGGATGGTCCCTAGGTGGGTCCCTTTCAAAATTGTGTCCAACAGCCTCGCCCTCCATTCAAGATGGCTGCTGTTACTAAAAATAGATATTTCTTCAATTTTCCATTGCTGCTTTAGTATAAATCAAAAGGAGCTCAAATTTTAACTGCAGCTAAATTGCAATAAGTAGTTTAACATATGTTTTGTGTTTTTCTGTGATTTTTTTTCTGTCAGCTGATTTATACCGATTATGCGAATTAGGCATATTTTGATAAAAGATCACATTTAAATCTTTTCCTCTGCAACCAATGAACCATGTTACACCAAACCTGACAGGGGTGGTCCCTGGGTGGATCCCTTTCAAAATTGTGTCTGATAGTCTGCCCTCTATTCAAGATGGCTGCTGTTCTGCTGTTACTAGAAATAGCCATTTCTTCAATTGTCCATTGCTGCTTCATTATAAATCAAAATGAGATCAAATTTTAACTGCAGCTAGATGGCAATGAGTAGTTCAACATTTCTTCCAGGTTTTTCTGTGAAATTTTTCTTTCAGATTATTTATGCCAATTATTTTGATAAAACATTATAATTAAATCTAATCTTCTGAATCTATTCAACCTAATTAAACCAAACTGTGTCTTTCAAAATTTCAAAAACCTTCATTAAAGATGAATGAATTGCTTATTATTACTTCATTTTAATTTGAAATTTTAACTGCAACTTTATTAATGGGTAGTTCAATATATCTTCCGGATTTTTCTATGAAATTTTTCTTTCAGGTGATTTATACAATGCATATTTTTAATTAATAAAAAATGCACATTAAAATCTTCTCTTCAAAAACCAAACTTGGCCTTTCAAAATTGTGCCCAACAGCCATGATAGAAAATTCTAGTTGTACATTGCTGTTTTATTGAAGGTCAAAATGGATTCAGATTTGGACTGCAGCTGCATGATAATAAGTAATTAAACAAATATTCTGTTTTTTTCAATACAGTTCCCATTTTCTATCAGCTTTGGGTGTTAAATTAAAACCAGGTGAGCGATTACAGGCTCCTAGGAGCCTCTAGTTTAAATAAAGTTTCACCAAAACCCATTAAGCTGTTCGGATTAGGAGGGCATGCGCCGACAAGACATGGACAGACAGAGAGACAGACAGATCGACGGAAGAACAGAGAGACGGACAAGCTGATTCCTACATACCCCAAACTTGCTTGCGAAAGGGGGGGGGGGGCATAAAAATATCAACATCCCCATTGCGATAAAAAAAAAAGCGAAGATCGGTCCCTAAACTGAATCGCAAATGGGGGTATTTATACCCAACGGAATAAATACCATAGGAATAATTAAACATACTTATCCAAAAACTTTTCGAATTCTTTTTTCCATATCGTAGGACGACTGTAAAAGTGGACGTCTGTTTGGTTAATGTCGCACTTGCAACAAGACCAACTGACTACGCGTCGCTGCTTTTAGCGACTTCAAACGGTTTAAACTTCAAAGCCCTTGCGTCTTTCTCTAAATGACCATATGTGACAAAATAAATAACGCCTTTAAAGCTTCAAAACTTGACCATATGTAGAGAATGTCTAAAATCGTTCGAAACTCAATTCTAACGATCAATATGTATCACACCGATCAACCGCTTTGTGTCATTTTGAGCAAAATCAGCATGATACGGTTAAAATAGATATCAACAGATAAAGTCATGTAAAACACCAGGATAAGATTTTCTTAATTTCTACGTTCTTCTTTTACTTTCATGAGTGAAACTAAGCATCAAACGGTTCGATATAGATTGAAAATTTTATACATACAACATTCATTGCCTTAAATTTCCTTTACATGAATAAATTTGATAAATGAAATGACAGTATGTGTAAAAAATAAATATTTCCGAAATTTCTACGCAAATATTACCCCTTTGCACATTATTTTCGGGGCATCGATTGATATCGTGTAATATATTATTGATAGCTTCCTTCTAATGCCAATATAACGACAACTCTGGATAGAGAATGATATAACGGTCGAAGTGTATTTCATTAAGGAATTGGAAACAACCAACGTATGCGGTCAGAGAAAAATTGATACGATTAAAATCCGTGAAATGATCCGATCAAAATTTGAATTTGTTTATATATGATACGATCAGAAGCTGAGAAAAGAATCACTTAAAGTTGAATTTTTCAAAAGTAAATTGAATTTATGACTTTCAATTGGCTTTTTCGAAATAAGCAAGTTTCTGTTCAACGAGATTTTTATTTGGTTCTGCTGACTCCCGGTGCTGACTGCTGAACGTCCGATCGATGAATTCGTTGCGGACTCTAAATGAACATTCGGACTTCATTCTTTGTATTGCAAATAGTACTTAAATATCCACAGATGGTTTTAGTTTTCTATTTCAGTGTTTTTACAATAACTAAATGATTCTCATCTTTTTTGCCTTTCAATTAAAGCACACTGATGAGATGCTATATTATCGAAATATTCGTATCAGCTGCATGCATAAACAAAAAGTAGTTGCTTTGATGGACACTTTCTTACTTTAAACTTGAATAACACCTTGTAATATTGCATTGCAGGTCAAATAATAATGTTGAACCATGGAAACAGACAGATTCCAATGCTACTATTGCCCAAAAACGTTTGTGGAGGTTGTAAAACAGTGCAATTGAATGGTTTTTCTTTTGTCAATTTGAACTTTCAACAGCTACATGTACTATTGTAATTAGAACGTTTAATGTAAAATGTCTTGAACAGATAGATGCATTGATCCAAACGAGAAAAAACAGAAAGCCCATCCTTAGAATCAGAAACAACAATGCGGGATTAACTGACAAACGCTAGGCAAGGCATACTTCCCCGCATACAAATCTAACAAAAAAATATGGATATTCAAATGAATTACCCCGTCAACTCTTCTGTGTTTACCAAGTTTCATGAATATCCAAAAAAGTACAATGTGTTTTAATAAGGATGAACATCCAAAATTGATTGATTGCGAACTGAGAGTAATAACAAAATATATGCGGAACAAAAGACGGAGAAAACATAATTCATGATACGTTAGAAAAGGAAATACCACGTGTTCCTGCACTGTTTCCCATGTGTTTTTCATCAAGTCCCATGAGAAATTAGACTTCCCATAGTTATAAAATGTATATTTCATAGACTTATTAAATGATGCAATGGAGAGCATGGATATGTATCCTCTCTGTAAATGCGATCGAGGGAAATGTAAGAAAAGTTTGAAGATACCACAGGGGTAATTACAAGCCGTAAATCTAAGATACCACAGGGGTAATTACAAGCCGTAAATCAAAGGACAGACAACACAACGACCTAGTGAAAAAGGACAAACATCGATCTACAAACAGTACACAGAAAGCTAAAGATCGAGCAACACGAACTCCACTAAAAACCGGGTATAAATTCAGGTGGTCCTCCGAAAGGGGTTAGCAGTTCCTGCTCCGTCTGTGACACCCAACGTATTGCTGCTAAACTACACGTACATTATATGATATAGGTAAATAAATACAAATAGCATAAATAAAACACGAAACCCCAACTAATCAATTGGGAGTCAAGATGAATCGAACATTGTTTTTACGCGGAAATCGTAGCGGACATCGCAACACGGAACTAAAAACGTAAAGACATGGAATTTGACATAATTAACAACACGAACCTCAATAAGACAAGTTAAAAAAATATGGGTGCTAACTCAGGTGCTCCGGAAGGTAAGCATATTCTACTCAATATGTTCTAAGATCATCTGAACCTTTGAAGTATTGAGTGATGGGTCAACCGACCGTTCACGAATTATCAAAGTAGATGTACAAAACGTTATTCTAGTACTACATATTTTTGCATATGATCAGAATATTTTTTTATAAATGGCACATTCTTTATTTTGTGGACAATCAACTATGTGATCGCATACGATACCTTGAAATCGTTGTAAATTAGCAGCGCTAAAATACCGATCTTCCTGTAAAAGAAACCATTCCGTTCTATTACTGTTTACAATTTGAAGTGTAGCATGCAAATAGCGTCCGCGAAAACGCACGCGCACATCAGTGGTTTCAGTTTATGTTAACTATTGCCATAATAAATATCGCTGTAAATTATATTAGGCTATAAAGATACTGCTGTAAAGTGACCAACACGTTTACCGTTTTAAATGTTTTAATATCCTATATGTAGAAACTTAAGGCTTCTTTTTCCATACATTTGCTTTCAGACCTACGCCGTGAAACATGTTCCTTATTCTCTGATGAAAATCTGTTATGTTGATGGGTGCATGGTTTGGCGGTACTTCCTCCACCGTTTTGCAACCATAGTTTTTGTACTGAAAATAGTTAGAAATATATTTGCATTGATTAAGTTGAAATACGAATAAAAAAAAAAAATATAAATCGAATTTATTGCGCACGACGCGTTTCTTGAATAACCTTCATCAGGTAAGTTCATTTTCAAAAATTGGAAAGCTGCCTTTGGACGTTGAAAAATCAATATTTTCCTATCAGAGCTCTATTTTTCTATTTCTTTGTTCACCAACATTTCAATATTAAGGAGACAACAAATCTGTGATATTTAAATGATACGACAAAAACCTAGGGAACAATTGGTGGCAGGAGTGGGATCTTTCTTACCACAGACTTGTCACTCGATACACATTCAATGGCAGTATTTTTTATCATTAAACTCCTAAATATTTTGCAGACTATGTTACATATTGAATTGAAGTTAAAGATAAGTCATACATATATACCATGTCTGGAATGAACAGCTAGAAAGATTTCAGTCATTTCATCTTCATGTGAAAAGAAATAACGGTATCACTTGATACTATATGCATTTTACCGCGCATATCAAATGTCTTTCACTAATATGAACGGATATATTATTGATTCTAACATGACGTCATTCTTTCCCTTTGTAAAAAAACGAGCGATTTATCTATTGGGTATAATCTCATTAGCATATGCGCCGGTGCATGTGACTGACTTTTCCGTCGTAAATGTACATTTTGATGAATTATCGTCTGCTCGAATTTGGCATCATAAATTGTGTGCGACATTGTCCGCAAACGTAGATACAAATTACCGTCTTCCAATCAACTTCTAATACCGTATTTGTACTCTTAGACATATCAGAATCGAAATAATTCATGGAAGCCAGAATGCCGAGGGATAAAATTTACTACTATCCGCCAACCAATGTTAAAAATCAAAACACATTCTGACTTCCATGATTTATTTCTTAATTAAAGTATGGAAAGCTTACCCTAGCGATTGGGTTGTTGCTACAACCTTTACACTTACAGGTTATATAGAACACTGACAGATCACAATAACCTGTTAGACAGTCTTTATCCTTTGTGCAGTAACTCATACATTCTGAAGGGTCATCTGGACAACCATGGTTAGCTATGGATATATGGATTCCTTAAAAAAATATATACTTGCTGTTCAGACAAATTACAATACAATGAAAAGTTCAACGTATTCACAATTCAGACATGTTAACCCTGTTCACGTGACTTCAGTATAGACACTGTGTTCATGTGACTTCAGTATAGACACTGTGTTCATGTCTTCCCAACTATACATAACAAGTGTCAGTTAGGGTGCTGGAGAAATTGCTGACGCTGTTCATGTCTTTCCAACAGCATATAACGAGTGTCAGTTATTGTGTAGGAGAAGTTGCTGACGCTGTTCATGTCTTTCGAACAGTGCATACTGAGCGTCAATTAGGATGTAGGACAAGCAACTTGTCCTACACCCTAATTGACGCTCAGTATGCACTGTTGGAAAGACATAACGCTGTTCATGTTTTCCCATTAGTGCATAACGAGTGTTTTTACGTGTAGAAGAAGTTGCTGACGATGTTCATGTCTTTCCAACAGTACATATCGAGTGTCATGTAGGGTGTAGGGCAAGTTGCTGGTGCTGTTCATGTTTTTCCATCAGTGCATAACGAGTGTCAGTTAGGATATAGGACAAGTTGCTGATGCTGTTCATGTCTTTCCAACAGTACATAGCGAGTGTTTTTACGGTGTAGAAGAAGTTGCTGACGATGTTCATGTCTTTCCAACAGTACATATCGAGTGTCATATAGGGTGTAGGGCAAGTTGCTAGTGCTGTTCATGTTTTTCCATCAGTGCATAACGAGTGTCAGTTATTGTGTTGGAGAAGTTGCTGACGCTGTTCATGTCTTTCCAACAGTACATAACGAGTGTCACTAAGGGTGTACGAGAGGTTTTTACTTTAAACATATTTTATTGTTCAAAACAAATGGATTAGACACAAGAGGTTTCTGGTGCTGTTCATGTCTTTCCAACAGTAAAAAATGAGTGTCAGTTAGGGAGTAGGACAATATGCTGACGCTGTTCATGTCTTCCAATCAGTGCATATCGACGGTCAGTTAAGGTGTAGGACAAGCTCCTGATGATTCTCATGTCTTTCCAACAAAACATAACGAGTGTCAGTTAATGAATAGGAGAACTTGCTGACGCTGTTCGTGTCTTTCCAACAGTACATAACGAGTGTCAGTTAAGGTGTACGAGACGTTTCTGACGCTGTTCACGTCTTTCCAATAGAACATAAGGAGTGTCAGTTAGGGTGTAGGACAAATTGCTGACGCTGTTCATATTTTCCCATCAGTGCATATCGAATGTCAGTTATGGTGTAGGAGAAGTTGCTGACGCTGTTCATGTCTTCCCATCAGTACATAACGAGTGTCAGTTAGGGCATAGGGGAACTTGCTGACGCTGTTCATGTATTCCCATCAGTGCATATCGCTTGTCAGTTAGGATGTAGGAGAAGTTGCAGACGCTGTTCATGTCTTCCCAACAGTGCATAACGAGTGTCAGTTGGGGTGTACGAGAAGCTGCTGACGCTGTTCNTTCAAAACAAATGGATTAGACACAAGAGGTTTCTGGTGCTGTTCATGTCTTTCCAACAGTAAAAAATGAGTGTCAGTTAGGGAGTAGGACAATATGCTGACGCTGTTCATGTCTTCCAATCAGTGCATATCGAGGGTCAGTTAAGGTGTAGGACAAGCTCCTGATGATTCTCATGTCTTTCCAACAAAACATAACGAGTGTCAGTTAATGAATAGGAGAACTTGCTGATGCTGTTCGTGTCTTTCCAACAGTACATAACGAGTGTCAGTTAAGGTGTACGAGACGTTTCTGACGCTGTTCACGTCTTTCCAATAGCACATAAGGAGTGTCAGTTAGGGTGTAGGGGAACTTGCTGACGCTGTTCATGTATTCCCATCAGTGCATATCGCTTGTCAGTTAGGATGTAGGAGAAGTTGCAGACGCTGTTCATGTCTTCCCAACAGTGCATAACGAGTGTCAGTTGGGGTGTACGAGAAGCTGCTGACGCTGTTCATGTCTTCCCATCAGTACATAACGAGTGTCAGTTAGGGTGATGGACAAGTTACTGACGCTGTTCATTGTCTTCCCATCAGTACATATCGAGTATCAGTTAGGATGTACGAGAAGCTGCTGATGCTGTTTATTTCTTCCCATCAGTGCATAAAGAGTGTCAGTTAGGGTGTACGAGAAGATGCTGACGGTGTTCATGTCTTCCCATCAGTACATAACGAGTGTCAGGCTGTAGGAAAAGGAAAACTGACGCTGTTCATGTCTTTCCAACAATGCATATCGAGTGTCAGTTAGGGTGTAGGAGAAGTTGCTGACGCTGTTCATGTCTTCCCATCAGTACATAACGAGTGTCAGTTAGGGTGTACGAGAAGTTGCGGACGCTGTTCATGTCATACCAATAGTACATAACGAGTATCAGTTAGGGTGTAGGATAAGTTCTGACACTGTTCATGTCTTTCCAACGGTACATATCGAGTGTCAGTTAGGGTGTAGGAGAAGTTGCTGACGCTGTTCATGTCTTCCCATCAGTGCATAACGAGTGTCAGTTAGAGTGTACGAGAAGTTTCTGACGCTGTTCATGTTTTTCCAATAGTACATATCGAGTGTCAGTTAGGGTATAGGAGAAGTTGCTGACGCTGTTCATGTCTTCTCATCAGTGCATCTCGAGTGTCATTTAGGGTGTACGAGAAGTTGCGGACGCTGTTCATGTCTTACCAATAGTACATAACGAGTATCAGTTAGGGTGTAGAACAAGTTACTGACGCTGTTCATGTCTTCCCAACAGCGGTCACGGTTTTTCTAGGAGAGTTTGTACTTTTATTAGTTTTCCCTTAATTAAGTGGATTAGTCGTATATTTGGTCATGGGAATTTAATAGTGGATTATGTAAGCCACGATATTTGACATTCTTTACCCAATTATATTTTGTACCGATGACTAATTCATATTGAACCGCATCGGTGGTGTAATGATTAGCGTGCTCGCCTCGAATGCGATAGATCGTGAGTTCGAGCGCCGATCGGGTCAAACCAAAACTATAAAATTGGTATTTGTTGCTTCTCCGCTAAGCACGCAGCATTAAGGAGAAAGAGCAAAAAAGACTTGCCGGCTCGGAAACGGAAAATGTTTCCGAATGGAGCGACATGTCTATCCGCGGACTGTTGTTTCAGTGAGCTAGCACTATAAAAAAAAAATCCAACTAAGTGTGTTGATTTAGTACAAAGCGGACCTCATCATTATCTCATTGACAATTGACTTGTTCTCACCATGATATAACTAAACAATTGCTGAGTTGACGTTAAACATTAATAACCCAATCACTCACTCTATCCTATTATAATATACTAATTAAAGAGACAAACTATATATGATATGAATCACTTGTACCGTTTGTCGTTGTCACAACCCGGTCCTTTCCTCATTAATGGCTTATCGTCAGGTTTGTATGAAGAGTAACACGACAGGTGTTACTAGTGAAGCAAGACCTGCATATAATTCCGGAACTTCTGAGTTCACTCTGGTTATTAGTGGGGTTCATGTTGCCCAATCTTTAGTTTTCTGTGTAGTGTTTTGTGAATCATTGTTTGACATTTCGTCATTTTTCTTTTGGCCATTGTATTGTCTGTCCTTTTTCGATTTACAGCTGCTAATTATCTCTTTGGTATCTTGAAACTTTTCTTGTTATACTAGTATATTGTTCACTTGACATGACTTACCGAAAGTAATAGCGACTATCAAACCAACAAGCAGCATTTCTTCCCCCTTTTACTGATCCATTATGTATGTTTATATAAGTATTAGCTATAATCTGTCATTAATATATCAAAATAAATAGGTTTTTTGTAGATAGGGCAATTGTTGTGAATAAAATGCCACGTGTGACCGGCTGTATACAAACCTTCCCTTCACAGTTTTATATGGTAATAAAACGTCCATAAATCAACACTACTTTCTTAATCTTTTTGTGTTATTTTCTAATATTCGCTAACGTATTATAGACAATAAATTATGCTGATCGATAATAAACCCTAAATAGGTACTTGTATGTACATTTCTGGAATTGAAAGCCAATATGTTTTAATAACAACACATATATCCATGCCAGAACGGTTCCAGAATTGAAACCCAATCTGCGAAACACAACAAATAAATACAAACAGCCAGAACTAGCACAAATCCAATAAAAAATCGCAGAAACAGTGGAAAAATCGATTTCCACAAAACACATACAATGATCGCTCCCTCGTATGGCTTAGTACAGGTACTTCGATACAAAGTGGTGGACTAAAACTAGGTTAATGGACCAAAGCTTATAGAGAGACGATACGGTCATGTAAGCGTTTTCCACATGTGGGACAATTTTGACTCGCACATATAATTGGATGATCAGCGTTGTAGCTATTCAGACTACATACCATATACGAATGACAGATAAAATAATAGTGGTATTATTTCAGTGTTCCGTCTCTCAGTTAATTGCTAATCATCGGTGATAAGCAAAACCCATCCCTACATGGCTTCATAATATAATTCGTAAAACAATGGGGTCAATCAATATGAACCACGTCCAAAAAAAAACAACAAAAACAATAAAAAAAATACAAAAAGTAAACGAACAAAATGCACTTGATTCATAACACGATTGATGTAATATTAATTGAAATATGAAAGCAATATCTGCCCCTCATTAACTAGGACGAAATTGACTAAAACAAATTTAGGATATTGTGAAAGATGGGGGCTTTATGAAACGGTCCCATTCACAAACACATCTATTTCTATATACAAATGGAGAAACCACCTAAGCACTGATGGTTTTCCCCATTCGAAAACTGATCACAATTATATTTAAAATATAAATTAAGAATAAAATATTAGTAGAATCGGTTGTAATTCTTGTCATTGTTGTAAGTATAACGAATGTCTAACATTTTTTACGATACAAGAAAATAAAAATAAATGTAAAAAGTCATATAAAGCATGTAGAAGACCATTTAATATTCCACATTTGTCAATCCAGAAGACAATTAATCTGACAGCTGAATACAAAGCATTGCAAAGTTCACTTCACAAATATTCCAATGTCATGCGGTTGATATGAACAATTAACAAGTTCAAATATAATAAATTAAAGAAAGGTTAAGTGCTTTTACAAATTATTATAATAACTACATTTCGGAAATAACACAACACACTAATTAATGTGGTTATAGATATTATGCTGGTGGGTTATGGAATATCCACACAAGAATAGATTTAATTTTTTTATTTTTTGTGTTTAACGCCACTTTCAGTAATATTTCAGCTATATCATGGCAACCAATTTTAATGGTGGAAGAAGCCGGAGTACCCGGAGAGAACTACCGACCATGGGCAAGCAACTGGTAAATTTTATCACTTGCGGATGCGAGTCGACTGCACCCTTTTTTGTAATTTACAAAGCCGGGCGCGAACTCACGCCGTATTGGTGATAGGCTTGTACGAGTTGTTATGTAATCCAGCTATCTAACTTGGTTATGTGACAGTACACAGTAAATCACCTGACGATGTTAAAATGTGTGTCTCATATTTGGATAATATAACTGTACCTGGTCCGTTACAAGATAAACTTGCCCGATCTTAATATATCGTCATTTATCTCTGGCATTCAAACCATGATACATTAATTTTAAATCCATGTTTACATGCATGCTAGGAGCCGTCGTGGCCGTGATCGTATGATAGTTGGATCTACAACTACCTATGCAGTCAGTGCCTATCACCACTAAAGTTGTGAACTCGAATCCGCTCATGGCGATGTGTACTGGATACAACATCATGTGATGAAGTTTGTCGGTGACTTGCGACAGCACGGTGGTTTTCTCCGGTTTCCACCACCAATAAAACTGACAGCCACGATGCAACTGAAATATTGTTGAAAGTGACGTTAAATACCATAACCCAACCGTACTTGTATGCTAATCGTGTTCCAGACATGAAGGGATAGGAGGACATAACTCCATTTTCAACAACATTTCAGTCATATCATGGCGGTCAGTTCTAGAAGAGGAGACAGACGTCACTGACATGCTCTATTCTATAAGTTTGTATCAATCAATCGAACATTGGTGGTGATATGCTCAGATTATACCAGTAGATGGTAATGATTGAACTTGTAACATACGGTCATGGTGAAGACGGATCTCTCTGACAGTGAAATGCTGATATAAAATAATACGAAATCTATATGAATTCTGATCACACCAAAAGTAAACATCACATTAATGCAGGGTGTTAGGTGTTTATCAATCTAATTAAAATAACAGGTTTATTGTATTCTTTTCTTTCTATTTTTGTCGATGCATGAACATTTGACAAAATCTCGTAGAAGGTGACGTCAAGGTTCATATTTTCAACCGACAAATCAGAGATGAATCTACCGTTTTAAAACCAGTACACATAATCTCGTTGAGATTAGGATTCCGAAGAAATTATCTGTCTGTATCTTCATCCTAATCTCGTTTCAAGCCCTATCAAAGGTATTCTGGAAATTTAAAAACTAATCAAATTTAACACCTCCTACCCCCC
>MJUT01036018.1:249452-266193 GCA_002080005.1 Gigantidas platifrons | reverse complement strand
ATTTTCTGAAGTGTAAAAATTTGCATGGAGTGAGTACAAATAGTGTAAGAGCCCAACCATCAAAACAAAATAACAGACATGTGCTTTCAATGTATATTTCATTGTACCATGTGACATAGAACACTTAAATATTAAAAGGCTACTCATCAACTGACCATTAAGGTAATAGTCAATTGTTATTGATGTCCATTGATATTTAAATGTCCTATGTCACATGGTACAGTCTGTTATTTGTATACATATATATGTTGTGTACAAGTTGTAAGTTTGTACAAATTATAATTTGTATGAAAATTCTGTACAAATTATAATTTGTATTTTAGGTTTGTACAAATTATAATTTGTATGAAATTAGAGAATACAAATAATAATTTGTACAAAATTAGCCTAAAAATCACTTACAACTTGTACAATTTTTTACCTATTTGCAACTTTTCAAAACGAAGGAATTCTTAATATGAATACAAACTGATTTTAATGAAGAAGAAAACACATTAACAATATTTTACAAAATCATGTCAAAAGTACTTTTAGTTCAATCAACTTCCAGTTTTCAAATTTACTTGTTTGAGCATGTCATAGAACCATGACAACGTGAATTACACAGGATATTTTGTTTTTTGCACTTGCATTTTGAAGTTTTGCAACCACCTTTGCACTTGCAACTCAGAAAACGAGCCCTATCAGGACAGCAAATTCAGGCCGAGAAACTGATGAGAACCACAAAACGAAAGTTAAGTGAACTTTCTGTTGGAAACAATGTAATAATTCCGATTCCACAGTATGATCGTGGACCAACAGATCCTAGAAATATATTGGGTGTAATTGAAGAGGTGTCTGAGTATGGTTATCGTGTTGGCACTTCTGTTGGGACATTGTCAGGGTATTTTTGCAGGAACCAAATAGAAGCTGTAAATGATACGAGTCTTAGCATCTCAATGATTCCATCTCCACAAAAATCATTGCGTGAGGCAGTTCGCAAAATTTCAAAAACTGAAGGTTAGGTTTATCTGAGTTGCAAGTGCAAAGGTGGTTGCAAAACTTCAAAATGCAAGTGCAAAAAACAAAATATCCTGTGTAATTCACGTTGTCATGGTTCTATGACATGCTCAAACAAGTAAATTTGAAAACTGGAAGTTGATTGAACTAAAAGTACTTTTGATATAATTTTGTAAACTATTGTTAATGTGTTTTCTTCTTGATTAAAATCAGTTTGTATTCATATTAAGAATTCCTTCGTTTTGAACAATTGCAAATAGGTAAACAATTGTACAAGTTGTAAGTGATTCTTAGGCTTATTTTATACAAATTATTATTTGTATTCTCTAATTTCATACAAATTATAATTTGTACAAACCTAAAATACAAATTATAATTTGTACAGAATTTTCATACAAATTATGATTTGTACAAACTTACAACTTGTACACAACATATATATCAATAGTCTGGACCTTCCTCTAAAAATATGTCGCCAAAGTTTCAATGGATAAGCAACAAGAGCTCGTAGAAATCATTGGATATTCGGACCATATTCCTGTTTCAGTTAGAATTTATTTCGGGGCCCATAGAATTACCTTAACCCCGCCATCTTTCATTAAAGATCATGTAGCGAGCCAAAAAGTGAGAGGTCATGTATTTGTGCATTAGGGGGTACCGATTTTGCCTCTTTCAATGATTGTACATGTAATTTTGTATTGAATTTTGAAACTGTTCCGACATAGTTGCATTTAAAAAAGATTTATTTCGCAAAGCAAAAAAAAAACAAACAAAAACAAACAAACAAACAAACAAACAAACAAAAAAAAGAAAACAAAAACAAAAAACAAAGAACTGTCACGTGCACAATTTGTAACAAACAATTATTTAAATTATTACCAAAAATAAAAATGTGTTAAGTCACATGTAAATGTACTATATAATATATTTATAGATCAGTTTGACATTAATTACTAAATGCCTTCAATCATTTAACAATTAATTTTGTTTTGTATTAAATATTTTGAGAATTTAAGCGAAGTATCTTGTTTGATTTCACACAAAACTATAAGGTAGGAGACATTTGGGCTAATAACCTTCGTAGACAATTAATTTTACTGTAATATGCTTGTAGCAATTTTATGAATGTATTATGATATATACAAATGTATACAAAGGACAATTATTTATAATTGTTCATATGTTAATTAACCTGGCTTAGATTATGTAGACGAAGGCTGACTGTTTCAATTGTTCACGTAAGTATTTTCATATTTAAACTTAGTCAAACTTAATCACTCTTTGAAATATGCATCGAATATTTTAATGAAATTCTTCATTTTCCATTACCGCTAAGTAAATTTGACACATAAATGTGTATGAATAATTAATTAAAAAATATACATAACCAACGTCAAATAGATGATTTTGTTAAATATATAAATATACAAAAATGTACAGATATTACACCAAAGTCGATTGGGTGGGTAACCACTTTAGGATATAATTTTTCCCTTGAAGAATCAATTTTATTCAAATTTCTCTAGCACAAGTCTATACATTGTACCTTTCTGATGCAACTTTATTGAATGATTTTGTTTGGCTTATGGTATTTAGCGCCACTGTCAGCAATATTTCAGTTATATCGTGACGGCCAGTTTTATTGGTGGAGGAAACCGTAGTACCCGGAGAAAACCACCGACCTGTCGCAAGTTTCTAACAAATTGTTTCATATAATGTTGTATATATCGAGTACACCTCGCCATGAACGGGGTTCGAACTGACAAATTGAGTGGTGATAGACACTGATTGCAGTTGTACTTGTAAATCAAACTACAATGCACTATACAACCATGAAGGCCCGGGTGGCTCAATGAGATAGAAAGTTGGATTACCTAACAACTCATACAAGCCTATCACCAATACGGCGTGAGTTCGTGCGCGGCTTTGTAAATTACAAAAAAGGGTGAACTCGACTCACAACCACAAGTGATAAAGTTTACAAGTTGCTTGCCCATGGTCGGTGGTTCTCTCCGGCTTCTTCCACCACTAAAACTGGTCGCCATGATATAGCTGAAATATTGCTGAAAGTGGTGTTAAACACCAACAATAAAAAATCAATCAAACTATACGACCACGAACAGGATGACACCTTTATTGAATGCATAGTATTCGTTATCAACACATTCTCTCCTAAACAAATATAGATTGTCAGATTCTGAAACAGTTCAAGAACTAGAGCAAGAGGTGTTAAATAATATTACATTTCCCATGATAATTAGAAAAGAAAATCAAAACATGTTCGGTTCGTCTTGACCTCTAGTTACTTGTAAGAGGGCTCATGTCTTATTTACGTTATTTATGTTTGTTTACGTATAGTAATGTTCAATACATATTGTATGTTTTTCTTCGTCTTGTGTACCCCATGTTGCCAGTTTCTCTGGATTTTCCATTTTGTATTGCCCCTTTGGTATTCTCTAACGTGTATTCAAAAGATATCCATATTATTTAAATCACAAAATCGTGTGTGCTAATGGTATTGTTGGGAATGCCACTTTTAGAAAGCAAGTTATCCTTAACATACCAAAAAAAAAAAAACAACCACATAAATAAAAAGAACAAAAAGCAAAAAATAGTGTGACAATTTATTATTTTGACATTTGTTTTTAATTTCATTTTGAAAGTTTTATTTGTATACCTCAGGCTAGTTGGTTTCACGTGGTTTTGTCAATATACTACTTCACAGGATATGACAATTCGACACACATGTTATATGGAAAATCTTCTTTCTTTCGCGAAACATTATAACCCTATAACAAAATTGATCATCTGCCCAATGGCATTTCGTTAGAAAAGTTAGAAATTTAAAGTATAAGACCGGCGTAACCAGAAGCTGTGAGTCGAAGAAGTCCAGATAATACCACAACCAAGAGACAAATGACAAGTAAACAAACATAAATAATTGACGTTATTTGTGTTTGTTCACGTATAGTTGTGTACAACTTATATTGCGTTGTGTTTTTGTTTTGTTTTTCGTCGTCTTGTGAACACTATAGTGCAGTTTAACTGGATTGTTAATTTTTGCTTGCCCCTTCGGCATTCTCTGACGTTATTTAAATGCTTCCTCCTCTCTGCACGACAATCACTATCAGGGGCGGATCCAGGATTTCAAGCACTTAAATTTTTTTTGGGTATTTCGTGTGAAAAATCACGATTTTACGCAAAGAAATCATATTTTTTCCAATTTTAGGGGGCGCGCGCGCCGGGTGCGCCCCCCCCCCTGGATCCGCTCCTGATCCAAATAAGCATTTTTTAATCAATTGTTTTATAAATTATCGGTACATACAAGGTATACTACAGGGGAGGATCCAGGATTTCAAGTTAGGGGGGGGGGGCGGACTTAAAAAAAATCGCGCCGAGCGGAGGAAGGCGTGAAATTTTTTTTGGGGTATTTCGTGTGAAAAATTACGATTTTACGCAAAAAAAATCATATTTTTTCCAATCTTAGGGGGGGGGGCCTTGAATCCGCCCATGATGGAGTTATACATGAGTAATTAAATAAAATAGCAAACAAATGGAAGTGACGAATCGAACATTATTCTAATTCAGAAATCATAGAATATATAATTTTTCCCCAGATAGTTCATTATACCACAATTATTCAGAAATCGTAGAATATATCCCCCCCCCTATAATGCCCGTATATTGCCATATCATCTTTGTGGACGATACTATATACATGTATACTATAGACTGTCATACCTTCGGTTTCTCTCTTCTAATTTCAGGTAGCACAATCAAATACTAAGCTGTACACACGCAACTATGATTATCATATGGCTGTGGTGTCTATTGCTAAGTAACTGGTACAGTTTAGCTCAGGAATGTCCCGAGTACATGAGAACTCATTATGATTATATCATTGGTATGTTAAATGTAAACATGTATTATTTTAAATAAGGAAATATTGAAATGAATTTACAACTACCTTTGCAATCAGTGCCTATCACCACTGATGTTGTGAGTTCGAACCTCTATCAGGGCTCAAGGTGTACAACATTATGCTATAAAGTTTATCAGTGACTTGCGACAGGTCGGTCGTTTTCTCCGGACCCTGTGGTTTCCTCCACCAATAAAACTGACCGCCTGATATAACGGAAATATTTTTGAAAGTGGTGTTAAACACCATTAAGCAAACAAACACAAAATAAACACCAAGCCACATCGACTGATGCTACATAATCTAACTGAAACTAGGTCCAAGCACACATACGTGGCAGGGTTAAACTGATACATGAGGTCAAACCACGCAGTGAATTTATCTTTTCTAATTGATCATGTTTATAATCGATATCAATCACTTTATATATCATTAATTATATTGTATACTTCTATGACTAATGAAACATATTCAATACATTTAAATCACCTTCATAATATGTAAATTATGTATGTATATGTAAACATATTATGATATAGTATTTGTAATATAAATTATCATTAGTCATTATATTTTTTCATAGTGATTGATTTTTGTTAAAGTAATAATGACAGTATTAATTATCTAATTATCCTGCAATGTACAACACAGCCATCTGTGGTTTAATACAATTCTGAGCGGATTATATTTTTTTACGGAAAATCTTTTTCATTTCGTGGAACAATATTTCTACAATAAAAATGTTTATATATCTTAAACAACATAGAACATTTGATATACTTACATATTGATTTTACTTATCTTCTGTTCAGAAATTAATATTTCACAGAGTAACATTATTTTTGTTTATATCAAAACAAAACAAATGTAAACGAAGTAAGTTATATGAAGCCTTTTCTGTTATGCTTAGTCGGGGCAGGTACCGCAGGTTCAGTACTGGCTGCCAGATTATCAGAAGATCCACAAGTTTCAGTGTTGATGTTAGAAGCTGGTGATAAGGATACAGATAGACCAGAAACACCATTCATTACTACCCCTGGACTAGCCAACCAACTACGAAATAGTTCTATAGATTGGAAGTTTATAACAGCTCCACAACACAATGCTTTACTTGGATATAACAACAGGGTCAGTGATTACTGTATCTACTTAAGAAATAAATCATGGAAGCCAGAATGTGTTTTGAGTTTTAACATGGGTTGGCAGATATTAGTAAATTGTATCCCTCGCCAAGATCCGCCAACTCATGTTAAAACTCAAAACACATTCTGGCTTCCATGAATTATTTCGATTCTGATATGTCTAAAAGTACAAATACGGTAGTATACTTTAATTGGAAGACGGTAATTTATATTTACGTCTGCAAACAATGTCGCACACAATTTATGCTGCCAAAGAGCAGCACGACTCCTACTAAAAACTGGCGGTGAACTCATGTGCTCCGGAAGCATAGGCAGTTCCTCTTCCATATGAGGCACCCGTCTTATAAGTTACATATTTTTGATTCACATCAAATTTGAGAACTATCGCAGCTTCTGTGTGTCTAGATATACATTATACAGCAAGTCCGAAGAAAAATAGAATTGGGTAAATTTATTGATGAATTTATGCAAAATAGATGCAGTATGTTTGCAACTTCGTCTTACCAATGATAAAGCTCAAAACATTGGANGCTTCCATGAATTATTTCGATTCTGATATGTCTAAAAGTACAAATACGGTTGATTGGAAGACGGCAATTTATATTTACGTTTGCAGACAATGTCGCACACAATTTATGCTGCCAAATTCTAGCAGACGATAATTCATCAACTTGTACATTTACGACGGGAAAGTCAGCCACATGCACCGTCGCATGTTATTTTGCGAAAGAAGGACGTCATGGTAGAATCTCATACAATATCATATTGTAGGGAGGTTAACAAAAAATCAAGAGTAGAAGTTGATTTGAGAGTTGTCATAGTACATCGTTTGCTTTTCCTTTTGCTTCACTGAAGACATTTTAAGTTAGATGGGTTTACCTATTTGTACTTTAATTGCAACTGTCAAATGCTACACAAATGTATGTAATGTTGTAGCTATGATAATGAACTTTGAAACACAATGAAAGATTAAAAGATTCTGTCTCTAAAAACGTGATATACAAGAAAAGCACGAAGATACCAAAGGTGTAATCAGAAGCCGTTAATCGAAGATACCAAAGGTGTAATCAGAATCCGTTAATCGAAGATACCAAATGTGTAATCAGAAGCCGTTAATCGAAGATACCAAAGGTGTAATCAGAAGCCTTTAATCGAAGATACCAAAGGTGTAATCAGAAACCGTTAATCTAAGATACCAAAGGTGTAATCAGAAGCCGTTAATCGAAGATACCAAAGGTGTAATCAGAAGCCGTTAATCGAAGATACCAAAGGTGTAATCAGAAGCCGTAAATCTAAGATACAAAAGGTGTAATCAGAAGCCGTTAATCTAAGATACCAAAGGTGTAATCAGAAGCCGTAAATCTAAGATACCAAAGGTGTAATCAGAAGCCGTAAATCTAAGATACCAAAGGTGTAATCAGAAGCCGTTAATCGAAGAACAGACAATACAATGACCAACAGACTAAAGATAAAAAGACAAACAACGATCTACAAAACATTACACAATCGAGCAGCACGACTCCTACTAAAAACCGGCGGTGAACTCATGTGCTCCGGAAGCATAGGCAGTTCCTCTTCCTTATGAGGCACCCGTCTTATAAGTTACATATTTTTGATTTACATCAAATTTGAGAACTATCGCAACTTCTGTGTGTCTAGATCTACAGTATACAGCAAGTCCGAAGAAAAATAGAATTGGGTAAATTTATTGATGAATTTATGCAAAATAGATGCAGTATGTTTGCAACTTCGTCTTACCAATGATAAAGCAACATTGGATTTTCTCTCGAAATGGATATTTGAAGCGTATTTGTATATGTCATAACGACCTTCCATTGGTTTTTCAGCAAGCTGCGTTACCCCGAGGTAAAGTAATCGGTGGTACATTCGCCATGAATGATATGATTTATCAACGTGGAAGTCAAGATATATTTAATGAATGGGAGGTAAAAGGAGCTAAAGGATGGGGATTTAAGAATGTTTTACCATATTTTGTTAAATCGGTGGATACAAAAGTTCCTGAGCTATCTAAATCAGGTAAAGTAGAACAAAAATGATTAATCTACGCCTAGCAAAATAACACCATCTCAAAACAAACAAATAAAAACCAGAGAACCAACAATCCAAGCAACAGTGCCTTATACAAAACAGGACACAACGCGATTGATTGATTGATTGACTGATTGATTTTATTGTGTTTAGCGCCACTTTCAACAATATTTCAGTTAAATCATGGCGACCAGATTTAGTGGTGGAAGAAGCCGGAGTATCCGGAGAGAACCACCGACCATGGGCAAGCAACTGGTAAGCTTTATCACTTGCAGCTGTGAGTCGAGTGCACCCTTTTTGTAATTTACAAAGCCGTGCGCGAACCCACGTCGTATTGGTGATAGGCTTGTATGAGTTGTTAGGTAATCCAACTACCTAACTCATTAAGCCACCTGGGCCCTGTTACACAAAGCGAAGTGGTGCAACAAATTTATTTGACCTTACTACACAGCTATTTATTAACTGTGAAAATATGAAATACTTAAATACATAAATAAATAATATACATCATTAGAACAAAATCAATATACCCGAAACATGAGCTGCTAAAAAGGTAAAGATCTAAAACAAGAAATTTACCCGTTATTTGTACATTCGTGAAATACACATCCCTAAAAACTAGAACATTAGTGCCGATGTTGAGAATAAAAGCTAAAATGACAAAAAAAAAAAAGAAAACAAAAAGAAAAAAAGAAGAGATTAAATAAAAACAAAAACAAAAACAAAACGTCGCACTTCAAACTACGTAACGAAATAGCATTAAAACAAGCGAAGAACTTTAATACTACTAATCTGACATGTTTAATGACTGAGAATATAGTACATATTTACTAAATGGTTTACACTAAAATATGGGTTGTATTGTCTTTTATGTCCTTCATGACAAAGAGAATGACATCTTAAATGAACCAAAAACTGAGATAAAATGTTTGCAGCTTCGATATCTAACTGAATGGACCATAATTCTTTATTGCAGATTTCCATCGGAACTGTGGACCCCTGACTGTATCCACGCTACAACCAACGCCATTGTTAAATGTTTACTTCAATGCCACGAAGTCTCTTGGTTATAATGCTATCAGTTGTAATGACAAAGATGATGAAGGTATATATAGAACAGACAGGACCACCAAGAGAATTTTTGGGCCCCAGAGCAAAAGGAAACTTAGCCCCCCTCCTCCAATTCTCCAAATAATGATACTTAAACTAAGTCCAGCACGGTGTGTCATAAGCAAGGAATAAGTACAACAAAAATGAATTGATGAATTGTGATTTAGAAAACAGCTGTCTACTTGTTTATTTGTCATGGACCCCGGGCCGCCGTTCCAGCTGACCCCCTCCCCCACTCTCAGTGGGCCTGAGAACAGACGATTTAATACACTATGTAGTTTCCATACATGAACGATGTAGTGGAACGTTTTCATCGAAGACAAAAGAACAAGTGAGCTAGTGTGGCACGCTAGTTAATAGTTCAGATAGGGCATATCATACAAAATGTCCTCCTTGTTTCGTTTCTCATTTTCATGAGAGTTCGTGTTGCCTCACAAGTTCGTGTTCTTTGTTTATTTCTTAGTTGTTGTTTGTTTTTGTTTTTTTTTTGATCATGTGGTTTCTATATTTCAACTTTATCCTGCAAAATTATAATATTTTTTATCATTGACAATCGCAACTTTTTATTTCGGAAAACCTCAGAGAGGATATATACATATAGAAATGTTACCTATAGTTCTTCCAATGTTTCGCACATCCGCTACGAAAAGCTTTGTTGTTTAGCGAGACGTATCGTTTTAACAATTGGCATTGCCGAGGTAAATGAGTATCACGCTTTCGGCGAGTACGTGCTTCTTTCTCTTAGTTTGTGAATGATAACTTGAGAAGTTTATCTATGATAGTTGATAGCTGATTGCAAGGGAATATGTTCCAACCCAATTCTTAATCTCTCCTCTTGTTACGTTCCGTTCGTCCATCCAAACACTAGGCTTTATGAGTAAAATGTTTAGTCTATGCATGTTTATGTTCTTATTTTATAAATAAAATAGGTAAAATGAAAAAAAATATTTAAACTCTAATTAACCTATTGTCACAAAAGATGTTTGTATGATTCATTAACGATTGCTTTTGTCTATTAATTGCATTGTAAATACAACCAGCTATGTATATTTACGATTATTACCTATTACACGGAATGAAAATGAAATTTTCAATAATCTTCTCTTCAAGGTATATGTCGTATACAAACAAATATTCAGGGAGGAGAAAGACTGACAACGGCAAAGGCTTACTTAAATAAAGCACAAGGAAGACAGAATTTGAATATTGTTACCAAGGCATTTGTTTCAAGGGTAATTAAAATGAATAATAAAAATAATTTAATATAAAGTAATGATGTTTATTATGTTCTGGACCGTCGTGGTCGTGATCGTCAGTGCAATCAGTGCCTATCACCTCTCTAATGTTGTGAGTTCGAATCCCGTTCATGGCAAGGTGTACTCGATATAACATTATGTGATAAAGTCGGTGGTCTTCGGCGGGTACTCTGGTTTCCTCCATCAATAAAACGCACCACAACGATATAACTGAAATGTTGTTGAAAGTTGTAAACCCTAACCCCAACCCTGTTTATTATTTTCAACTACATTCTCTTCAAAATCGGTGAACATTACGGATTTATCTACTTGCAAAAACAATCATTAGACATTATTAATAGAGTAGAAGCTATGAAGGAGAACGGGATTCAAGATTTATCATGATAATTTCAACACTAAGGATAATTTAGGTACAATTCAAACATAACACGAGAATATGTACAAAGAAAAATATACTATAAATCAAAAACAAATGTCCAGAATGGTGAATAACTTTATATGAAATTATTTTGTCAAGAAGTATCTTCCCATATTCCAATTTATGCAGTATGTTTTTTTATTCAAAATGTTTTATGTACATTCTGTAAATACCTTTCTTTTTTTTTAACTGTTTAGGTCTTAATTGCTAAAAGAATGGCCGTTGGTGTAGAATTTATTTTTAAGAACGTGTCATTCCAAGTCTTAGCTTCGAAAGAAGTCATTCTATCTGCTGGGTCATATGGGACACCCAAAATACTCATCCTGTCTGGTATTGGTCCCAGAGAACATCTAAACGGTTTACAGGTAAATAATTGGACCAAAATACTCATCCTGTCTGGTATTGGTCCCAGAGAACATCTAAACGGCTTACAGGTAAATAATTGGACCAAAATACTCATCCTGTCTGGTATTGGTCCCAGAGAACATCTAAACGGTTTACAGGTAAATAATTGGACCAAGATACTCATCCTGTCTGGTATTGGTCCCAGAGAACATCTAAACGGTGTACAGGTAAATAATTGGACCAAAATACCCATCCTGTCTGGTATTGGTCCCAGAGAACATCTAAACGGTTTACAGGTAAATAATTGGACCAAAATACTCATCCTGTCTGGTATCGGTTCCAGAGAACATCTGAACGGTTTACAGGTAAATAATTGGACCAAAATACTCATCCTGTCTGGTATTGGTCCCAGAGAACATCTAAACGGTTTACAGGTAAATAATTGGACCAAAATACTCATCCTGTCTGGTATTGGTCCCAGAGAACATCTAAACGGTTTACAGGTAAATAATTGGACCAACATACTCATCCTGTCTGGTATTGGTCCCAGAGAACATCTAAACGGTTTACAGGTAAATAATTGAACACAGACTCTACTTTGCTGATAATGTAAATACATTTTGTTTATTATTACACTGTATAAAACTGTTGGCTTCAATTAAGGGTTAATGCTATTGGTGTTTAAATCTGAGCAATCTGCAGGGTATCAAATGAATATCTTAACTACCAAACCTGTTTTGTTTTAGTGGAGTTCGTGTTACTCGATCTGTAGGTTTATGTGTATGTGTTGCAGATCATTGTTTGTCCTTTTTCTTTTGGCCATTGTGTTGTCTGTCATTCTTCGAGTTACGGGTTCTGATTACCCCTTTGGTATCTTCATACTCATCTTAGTAAGATGGAATATCCGAAGCAATTATAACAGACTAAAAAATACCGGCCATTGGTAGGTGACCGTAAGCCTTAACACGTGATGTATGTAATCGGGGGGTTGACTCATGTTAGTGGCGTTAGGCTTAGACGTCATCGACATTTGCTACTCGGCAATACATGTTCCTACGGAAAATAACAAAAAAATTAAATGGGAATTTTGGAAAAACGTTACGGCAAATAATTCAATATGAGGAACAATCCTAGTACCATACGACCGATGGCAACAACATAATTCCGGTGACTAAAATTTGTCAAACATTGACATTTGAAAAGCAACGCATATCCTGTTCTATTGGTGATAAGCACTGTGAAATCTCATTTAATTTTAATGAGGTTAAATCATTATGATGTGATGTGACACAAATGATATAAAATACAACGAAATGGTAGAATAAAACAAGAAAATATTAAATTTTATTGTTGCTATTTATAATAAAAACGTAGATATCAAATTTAGTGCACACGTCACGTTTCTGGAATAACGTTCATTGGCCACAATTAAAATCAAAGGGTACAAACAGGATAGCCAAATTCGTCTAAGGTCATCTATGCCTAAGTGTGGCGAACATTAGTTTTAATAATCATTGCATTATTTAGTAACTGTACAATTCAATAATTAATATATCTAAGAAACCATGTCAGTGCTGAAACATTGACTACTGGGCGGATGATACCTATGGAGACTAATAGTTCATCAACAGAGGTATAGTCTCACTGATAGAAACATTGACTACTGGGCGGATGATACCTACGGAGACTAATAGTTCACCAACAGAGTCTCACTGATAGAAACATTGACTACTGGGAGGATGATACCTATGGAGACTAATAGTTCATCAACAGAGGTATAGTCTCACTGATAGAAACATTGACTACTGGGAGGATGATACCTACGGAGACTAATAGTTCATCAACAGATGTATAGTCTCACTGATAGAAACATTGACTACTGGGAGGATGATACCTACGGAGACTAATAGTTCATCAACAGGTATAGTCTCACTGATAGAAACATTGACTACTGGGAGGATGATACCTACGGAGACTAATAGTTCATCAACAGAGGTATAGTCTCACTGATAGAAACATTGACTACTGGGAGGATGATACCTGCGGAGACTAATAGTTGATCAACAGAGGTATAGTCTCACTGATAGAAACATTGACTACTGGGAGGATGATACCTACGGAGACTAATAGTTCATCAACAGAGGTATAGTCTCACTGATAGAAACATTGACTACTGGGAGGAGGATACCTACGGAGACTAATAGTTCATCAACAGAGGTATAGCTCACTGATAGAAACATTGACTACTGGGAGGATGATACCTACGGAGACTAATAGTTCATCAACAGAGGTATAGTCTCACTGATAGAAACATTGACTACTGGGAGGATGATACCTACGGAGACTAATAGTTGATCAATAGAGGTATAGTCTCACTGATAGAAACATTGACTACTGGGAGGATGATACCTACGGAGACTAATAGTTCATCAACAGAGGTATAGTCTCACTGATATAAACATTGACTAATGGGAGGATGATACCTACGGAGACTAATAGTTCATCAACAGAGGTATAGTCTCACTGATAGTAATAAAACGTAGATATCAAGCTTAGTGCAGACGACACGTTTCTGGAATAAAATTATTAATGTAGACTTCCCGTATTGTCGTGTTTTCAGATTCCTGTAATAGCAGACCTACCTGTTGGAGAAAACCTCCAAGATCATGTTTCTGTTGACATTCGGATATTTACAGATGTTCCAACAATTAACCCAAGTAAACAACTAGACCGTCGCACGATTGAGCAGTATTTTTATCAAAGAAAAGGCAAGTGCAGTCTAAATAACATTATAGATGTTTGTTAGACCTTTTTTTTTGCGATACACTAACATTTAATATTATCCCATTTAGAGTCAGGCAGGTAACGTTTAACTCATTGTGGCTGTTCAATCACATACAAGACAATAGTGATATATTTATCAACTGGACAACAACGGTGACCATGTGCTAGGTTTTAAGATAAACACAGGGAAACTGCGTAGTGGGAAACTGCTATAGTGAAAGCGATCCAGATAACGAATTTTCAGTTTGGACACGTGAAACCACATACAAAGCATACATTATTTCTTTCGTAAACCTTGCGAGGGAACGACGACTGTCTAGAACAAACAAATTAACAAAAATATTGAAACTATTCGTTCGTTAGCTCTAGCATACCGGTATACAACTCTATTTCTCCCATTATTACGGCGTGTTAACCCCGCTGAATCAGTGGTGGAGAAATCTGTAATCCTCTAGAGGATTAAAATGTCTAGTGTCTTTCCCCGCATTAATTCCAAACGCATTAATTTCAAATTTTGAAATAAAGTTCGTGTTAAATAATGAGAGAAACACATTCTCCTTCAGTTGCCAATGTGGGTTACGATATTTCTCCACTCTCGAGAATTAAATTGAAAAATTTTAACCACTCGCATAACGGCTTGTGGTTAAAATTTTAAATTTAAATCTCTTGAGTGAAGAAATATCGTAACCCACGGGAAACTGTAGGAGAATCTATATTTATCACATGGGTATTCTGTATTTACCGTGCATATGGAGAACCAGTGTAAAATAATTAGTCTTTTCCTCCATGAATATATGCGATTTAAACAACGAATGGATTTATGTGGATAAGAACACGAAAGAGTACCATTAGGACACAGGTAAGACTTTAATTTGTTCATCAGTTCTATATTAAACTATATTTTATTCTTAAGGTTTAATGGCATCCATTGGTGGGAAGGAAGCGTTTTTGTTTGCCAAAACAAAAGGAACCAAGTTATTACAATACCCGGATGTACAGCTGACGTTTAAAAGTACGATAGCAGACCATGATCATCAATTACTACGTATAATGAATAAGGATAAAAAGGTACATAAAGTAATAGTACTACTAGTAATACTAGTCTTTAGATATGACGTTGAAACGTATACTTCATAATAAAAGTGTTACTGCAACCTTGTCATCTCTCTGACGTCAGAACTGATATTTCCTTGCAATGGCTGTTATATGCAAGTAACATAGGATTTTGGAAATACACAACCAGAGGAATTTTCTATTTCTAAGGATGGCATTCACAAAATGTCCAAATGTACAGTAAATTCTAATTAAGTTCATCTCTTCTTGAAGAAAAAAATACTGTATGAATGAGATTAAACATTATCGGAATAAAACGACTAAACAGATAGAAAGAAACTATACAGATTCTTCACTGATTCCTGTCTTATATCATTTACTACTAACTGAATATTATCTATTGTCTGAAGAACAATAGAGACCTAAGGATAAAAAAGATGACAATCGATATTTCTAATGGATTAAATATACATTAAAATGAAGAGAAGCTTGATATAATTATATGTTTTTAAGATTACAAATGTTTGTTTGGGTGTTTGCTTGATGGTGTTTAACGCCACTTTCAACAATATTTCAGCTATATCATGGCGGTAAGTTTTATTGGTGGGGGAAACCGGAGGGCCGGAGGAAACCACCGACTTGTCGCAAGTCACTGACAAACTTTATCACATAATGTTGTACACCCCACCCTGATCGAGATTCGAACTCACAACATCAGTGGTGATAGGCACTGATTGCATAGGTAGCTGTAAATCCAACTACCATACGATCACGGCCACGACAGCCCTCAGAACTGGATGTGGACCTACAAAAGCAATAATAAAGTACAACAACTTGTTGGCGGCCTGATACGACATCAGCAAGTTGAAAATTTTAAGCGCCATCGGGCTTCTTGTTTGAAATTGTGTAGGGCTAGATTTCCAAAATCCCCATTATTCTATGGCAATAATGTTTCTTTGCTAAGATTTCATAATGAATGGTCAAGTAGAACTTAATTCATTGCGAAAAAAAGAAACATTTTGTCTGCAGAACGACATGCCACAATACACCGCTAAAAGATTCGGTCGTGCAATTGTGCAAAAGGTATATTCACAACATTCAAATGTTTAGAAAAAAAAAAAGAAAAAAACAAAAAACAAACAAACACTGAAATATTTATTTTAACACTATTTTAGCTGATAGATTCATGGTACTCCTTGAGAAAAGGACAAGATGGTATAACTATAAGTGTCAAAGCGTTACATCCAAAGAGTCGAGGAAGTGTTAAGTTAAAGTCCAGTGATCCTTACGACCAACCAATAATTGATCCTAAATATTTATCTAATTATGAGGATATAGATACACTTGTTAAAGGTATGGGCTATTGAATTTCTTTGATAATTACCGTTGTGTTCATATAATACACTGTAGATTTGGTTTGGTTTATGCTGTTTAACGCCACTTTAAACAATATTTCAGTTATATCATGGCGGTCAGTTTTATTAGTGGAGGAAACCGGAGTATCCGGAGAAAACCACCGGCCTGTCGCAAGTCACTGACAAACTTTATCACATAATGATGTATCGAGTACATCTCGCCATGAACGGGACTCGAACTCACAGCTTTAGTGGTGATAGGCACTGATTGCGCAGGTAGTTGTAAATCCAACTACCATACGATCACTAGC